>JANIJG010018025.1:0-11385 GCA_024611175.1 Megaceryle torquata
CCCTCCTGCAGCTGCAGGTGCTGTTGGCTGCCTTTACCTCAGGGGTGCATTGCTGCCTCATGCTAATAATGCTCATAGGTCACATATGATGTATCCTAGAATGCCCTTAGTTATAGGTTATGCTCAAATGATCAGTACCTCATTATCTCCCTGGCACAGGTACCCAGGTATCCTTGTCACACAGAGCCTGGCCCAGACTGGAAATTACCTTGGAGCTAGAACCCAGTTGAAACCAGAAGATTAGCTGATTTCAGCATCCTGCTTTTGAGACCAAACCCAGCCTGCTTCATCACAATTATTTCACAGGGTAACAGCTTATCACAATCAACCAGGCCTTAACAGTCATTCTTACAACAAGGACACAACCTATCAGTTCTGGCAAACACTGCTATGGTAATTTATAATGATACAATTCCCCCTTCCCTGGAAAAACAGCTTCAGTCACCAGCAATGATGAGTTTTGACCCAAAATACCAGATTTGCTCTAGAGTACCTGAGATACAGCCCCTCACCTCCTTCTGCAGGCTGTTGTAAGACCAGTCACGTACAGCAGCAGAGCAGACAGCTGGGGGCACTCACGACCTAAAACTCCCACATCTCTTCTGCACAGTTGTCCAGGTAAAAGCACTTCCCTTTACCGGTAAAAATGTTCACTCTCTTGCTTGGAACTAGTTCCAACTTCTAACCACTAAGGTTCATTGCACCTTTTTACTGCTAGGCTGAAAGCCAACTACCAGGAGGAACAACAGTACTCAATTTCAAGCAATCTCTCAATCTTTTTTTGTAATGAATCTTCTCTTGGGTGTCTCCCCCTGTAACGTCGAGTTTTATGGACCCCCGGTGATTCATGAAATGTGTTTGTGAAGCTTTTTAGTTTTTCAATACCTTTCTTCAAGTGTGGACACCAAAACTGTATCTTATTTCAGCTGACTGATTTTACTTGTGGCACAGAAGGATGTGACACCACTTTCCTCTCTGAAATGGTATTTCCTGGCAGTAGCCATGGAATGAACTGGACTAAATGCCCAGTGATCAACACCTCTCACCATTGTATTACTTTATATTTTTTTCTACTTTAATTAAAATGGATTAAAATCCCTGGTTAAAACTGACCATTTATCCAGCTCTAGAACTGCAGTAAAATTGTAAGCCTGAAAGGTGCAGGACAGAAAGAAAGGAGCAGAATCTGCTCTGTGGTACAGGTGAAACCTGCACTCCCAGATCCAATCCTTCCTTGCAGCTCATGTCACTGTGTTGAGCTACCAGAAGGTTCCCCATGTGGTGAGCAGGAAGAGATAAAGCAAATGTGAGTAAAGTCTACTCGACTTTGTTTGGATGGGTGTCTCTCTCTTTTTATTGATGATACAGGTTGTTCAGAGGACTAGCTCCTTGAGTACAACATCAGCCCCTGTAAAAATCCCTCGTGCAGTCCTTCAAACATGTCTGAGCAGGCCCAGGATCTTTCTTTAACTATCTGAAATACCCTTCCCCTGTTTTTTCACCTGCAGTCCAGGGTTGTCTCAGTCACTGTCCTTGCTTTTCCACAGGCTACCCAGTGATCAATCTCGTTATTTACTACGTTTTAGGAGAGGATTGACAGTTTTGGTTATAAAAACAGAAAAGGAAAAAACATCTGGAAAGCAGTCCTCATCAATCAGAGCATCCTTGAAGCACAGTATGGACTCATAACATGAATAATAGAATACTCTAGATTCTTTATTGCCCCCCCCCCCCAAAAAAGTTAAACTACTACAAATCCTAGAAGATGAAAAAGATATTGGTTTAACATTACTTAATTCCAATATAGAGGATTCCAGTAAGCTGTTGCATACTTGAAGGAGTTCATACACTTCAAGTTGTAAAGGCTCAGAGTTACCCTAAATAGGATTTTAACAAATGAAGGTAATTAAGCCAAGGATGCTGTCTCAAGTTTCTGTCCTAAGCAGTGGTGCCCAGAGTGCCCAAGGCACATGTTCTGCTCAGAGGCAGCTCAACCTTCACAGCGACAGGCAGCTTGGGACCTATCTTATGGATGTTTGGTCTGCCTACACTCCCTTAACAAGCTTGACTTGGAAGGCTCATCCAAAAATCTGAGGACCCAAGATGCAACTCTCTCCTCTAAGTGGGCACAAATCCCTATCTATTACTTGCCCAAAGTCTGTGATATGTAAAACTGTGGGCTGAGACATTGATGCTTCTCCCCCCTCACTGGAAGTGTTCCATTTTGCATTACAAAAATAAATAAATAAATAAGACTAAAAAAATTGTGTTATTAGGTGCCTAGAAGCAGCTTGAGGTGCCTAGGTCTCTTTCTAACACTAATAATCCAGACGTGTTCATATTTTGAAAGATTTTTTTTAAGGGGAAGATTTTTTTTCATCCCTGTATGGTGCTTGTGTAACTAGAACAATGAAAATGTTTTCAAAGCAGTTGCATTCAAGGTCAAGTTTATTTTGATACAACTTCCATCTTCTATACTGGTTTCAAAGATACATTCGACCTTATTTCTCTACAACATAATTTATATCACTAAACTCTACAGAGACAGAAAAAAAAAATTCATTTTCTATCCTAGAAATAGAAATGAATTTTAAAGCCAAAGGAGATGGATGTTCAGAAGCAACCCACATTGCTTTTGATTAAAGAATATGTCAAAATTATTTGGTCACTGCATTTTTTGTGTGTGCGTCAAAGACTAATATACATGTTGTGAATATGAAATTGTAGATTATGCAAAACCAATAGAAACAAGTCTACAGTTATCACGTTTGCCCTTCAAAAAGCGGTTTTCTGGGAAAACGTTACTAAAACCTTCTAAGAACAAATGCATCATTTAACATAAAACTGCCAGATCCTGAACAATCTGCATGAAATTTTCCTCCCAGTAGCGTATGTCTTTGGGAGAAAGATGTCCTTAACAAAATGTCTACTTCAAATAATATTTTCTTCTATTCAAACATTTAATGTTTGTTTCCTCAGCATCTCCTCCACCCTCTCAGGCTTTAGTAGGCTTTGTTATTTAAATTGCTTATAAAATACTTGTTACTAGCCCTTAAGCAGTAATTACCTTTTTTAATTTGGGACCTTGTTAAAACATACCTATATCCACAACATGAGCAGTTAAAGCTTCATATTGTAGTAATGGGACATCTCATTTTATTATGCAGTAGTGTTAATTCATCACATTGTAAATTATATTCCTGTGATTCGCCAGCGACCACTTTTGTTACCCACTTAGTACTTCTCCACAAGGCAGCTGTGAGCTCATAATCCTAGCAGGTATACTAACAAAAAAAAAATCTGACAAATTCCTTTAGGAATCTCTGAAATCAGCTAGTGCTGTCAAGTATACGTATTTTTTTTTCTTTCATTGCACTGTATTTTCCCTTTAATATTTCAATATTTCACAGCCTTGGAAAATTGTATAATTAAAAACAATTCCCCATGAACAATGCCCAACATGCTTCTTTTATGTATCTTCAAGTTCAGCTGAGTTCACAGAAGCCCATTCTCCATTGCCTGTCAGAGACACAAAAGAGGTGTCAGAAATGCTGTAGCAGCTGCAATGCCACTGCAGTCGGAAAATGGTCAAGAAAATCCCCTTGAGGGGATTGCAGCCAGTCCTAGTTTGAGAAGTGACACCAATAGACACACTTTCAAAGAATTATAACACTAAATTGTAAAAGGTGAGTGGTCACTTTTCAGCAAATGACTTGGGAGCACTTGAGAAAAGAAACTGAAAAGATTTCAGGTCACTTTAGAGTCCAGAGCATGGAAGACAAGCTTTGGAAGTGATCTTGGGCTTCTTGTTTCTCAAGGTAGGGGAGTATGCAGTAAGAAAAGCAGCTGGTGTCCCACAGAACTACAGCTTATTTTGACAAATGCATTAAAAAGTACAAGGAGACCATGAATATTTATAGCATCAAACCAGACTGACATTTAATTTCACTTGCATTAGAATTTAAAATATTTTGATGATATGATTGCAGATAATTAAGAGCAAAGGGAAGTATGTGCTCATACACAACATACCCTGTATGCAGGAGGATATTTCAACATACGTTAAGGAAAAAACCTCCAGCTGGACCCTAACTCCATCCATACTAATGCTCTAATAGAGAGATCTTAGTTACCTCACAGGCTACCTTTGTAGCAGTGAAGAGAGGGAGCAACTACCTTGCTACTAGAAACAGGAGCCTGAACTGGAACTCTCGTCTGCCTAGATCTGCAGAACTGCTTTCAGTCAAAATCTCTAATATCAACTCCTGAATTTTGAGCAAAGCTTTTCTGCAAGGGTGGATGCAAGATAACTACCTCTAGTGTGTATGTATACAGATGTGTGTAAATGTCTGTGCATCTGTTCTGCATCTGTTCCGATGTACAAGGTGGTATCATATAGACTGTTCTGAGGGAAACCACCAGAAAATGGGAAGGCTGGAGGAGCCACAAGGAAGCTCCTTTGGTATTTCATACTCAAACTGATGGCTTTCACCAGCCTTTAATCTTTTGCAGAACTAGAGTGCCTAAGTCTAAATCTCACAGCCAAGTTTCACATCATGCTGTACTCCTGGCTAAAGCAAACAGGACATTGCTTTGGGTCCCTCACTCATATCATCGTGCATTCTTTAAGCCTCCACTTCTTCAAGAAGTTATGGTATTCAAAGCAATACCATGAAGATTTTTCGCTTTCCGAATCTGAATGCCATCTTTGTTCAGGCAATTCAGGGCATCTGTTTTATCCGTGACATCAGATACTGCCGTCGTGACAGTTCCCATCCTGTATGCCACAGCCATCACTACAGTGCAGCAGAAATCAATGGCATTTTCACTGTGCATCAGGGATTTCCCATCGATATTTATTTGTAACAATTAAACGAGCGCGGGTTCCACTCATCTGAGTAAACCCGACAGCTTTATCCCTGTTGGTACCTCTGGGAATATCAAACTGCGTGACACAATTACCTGATTTAGTTTTTGAAGGTTTCCACCCTCCTTTCTGAAGGAGCTCTCCCCTCAGTTAAGCTCTGAGGATAGGGCTGTTCCTTTCAACCCTTCTACCTCCCCCTCTAGCTCCCAAATGAAATAGTCTCTTTCAGCGACCTTCCCATCCCAGCAAGCAGTTAAGACATCACACTTGCTTTACAGAGACTGAACAAAACTGGAAAACATTATTTCTTGCTCAGGTGACTCATGTATTTGTCCTGGGCAAGGCAATCTGAAATACCACCCCATTTATCTGCACTGTATCAACTGTTACATAGAGGACAAGAACTGAAATACATTATTTGTAGGTTTTAGATTAATAAACTTCCATCAGTTAATCCCTATGCTGATATTGCACAATATCTGAATTAATTCCAGTTCAGTAGCAGAGTCAAATATGTTAGCATTATTCCAGATGGAGCAGTTGATGGAGAAGTCCAATGCGATGTCATTTATTCTGAACAAGAGGTCTGTATTCAGTATAATTCAATACCTATGTTAAATATACATACCACCTCCATTCAATACCTGTATTACCTATACTCAAGAACTCCAAACCCCAAATGGTTAGTCACGACAATTAAGTCTATAAATCATCAATGTAAAAAAATCTCTTCCACATTTTTTAATGCTTTCTCTCTCTCTCTCTTTTTTTTTTTTTTAATTGCTTTTTCTGCTTACAATTTTCCGAGCTACGGTGGGCACAGAGGTGGATTATGAATCCCTTTCATCCTATTTACAGCAGCAACAGCATTTCAGATTCTCACCTGGCCTGCTGCCAGATACAAGCAATACATTTCCTCCAGTTGCAAGCAATAAAATTATTCCGGCTTTGTTATTCCGCATTTCCCCGGGTCTTTTTGAAGGACATCAATGATTCTCTGCCAGCATTGCTGTGATGAATTATACGCTTTAGCTGTTTAGCACAAGGGTGAGCTATACAAAGCCACAGGATGATGAATTAAAAAAAAAAAAAGGAATTATCCACATGAGTTTTTATTGATTTTTTTTTAAACTGATTTCATAATAGTAATGCAAATACGGCAAAAATATTAAGTGCAATTAGGGAGACAATCAAAATTAGGAAATTCATGGATTGGTTGTTGGGGGGTTTACATGCTTCATGCCTGTTTTCTGGGATTTTAGGATAAAATAATAACTCAAATCAGCTTGGGAGACTTCATGTCAGATCTACAGTCAATGCCTCCAAGGTTCTTTCATGCTTTTGAAATACTGTTTCCATCTGCTCATATTTTATAGTAGTTTATGCTGACGTATTTATGATTTCATTCTAGCCTACTCATTAAACTGATATTTTCAATACATTTAATTACATATACGCATGTTCTTGTGCACAATGCATAAGTCAGTTTTGATATCTCTCAATTCAGACTTTCATAATTTTTTTTTTTATATTTTTCCACTGAAATGGATACCAATTTTTCTCCTAAAATTTGGGGGTGTGGATCTTTTCAAGTGCCTTAAAACTGTATTTTCTCACATATTTCCTTGTATTTTCTTGTGAAGCAGGTGAGGTTTTTTGCCTGAAAACATTACCTTGGTTAACAAAACCGGTACCTTGTCCCGTTTCCTCCAGTTTTTTATTTTCATTTAGTGATCAATGAGCGCCAATTTTGAACATCTGGTACTGGGGAGAGATGGTTCTGTCAAGGGTAAATCTGTCTCGCTCTCAAGAATGTCCCATTTATGCCTTCCCATGCCAGCAGCTTATAACTTTCGTATTAAGTGTTCTGCTTTATCCTACTCCACACAAATTCTTACGTCACTTTCATCCCTGTGCTATCACAACACATTGCATCAGCAAGTTAGATGAAGCAAGAAAGATCTATTGTTTTCTCCTCCTCTCTTCAGAAAGACATTTGCTTGACTACATTCTAAAGGTTAGCATTAGAAAATGAAAAATAATAACAATAACTTAGAGTAACAAAACACAAGGTTTAGAAACCCTCTTACTTCTTTGTGGAATAAAACCCAGCAGTCTTATTAACATGGCCTGCCTTTGAATTCAAGCTTATTTACTAGCTTTAGACAGTACTTCATCCTTTTGTCAGCAGAACCCATTTTGCTTTAAGTTGTAGGGTATTCTGTAATTTGATACCAGTCCTGGGTTTTTTTGTTCCTTCTGGTTTAGGGGAGTTTTCGTTTTAAACTACATCACACACACAGAGTGCACACAGATACATATATACGGATATATACCTAAAACCTGTTATATATTGGTTATTCATCTTGAAACAAAAATCAGCACTTCCAAACCCCCTTGCTTTCTAACACTCCTCACCGAGGTGGAAGGCTGGATGGGGCTGGGTAAGGATTCCAATATAAATACCCAATAACAACAGGTGCTAATAAGCAGGCATTCTTTATTGCAGCACTGGGGATTCTCCTCCATAAGTGCTCCAATGAATTAGAAAAAAACACCATCTAGTATAGAGGAAAACCATACATATTAATCAAATTTCCTGGAAAGGGCAGTATTACTCTAATGAGTTCCCAGAAAACATTTACATAGTCCGAACATCTGTAATAAAATTAGGGTTAGGGTCTTTTCCCCCCATCCAGCGGTCGTTCATAGTCTTCCTCACACTGTTCATTAGTTGAACTCTGGGCTTCCTTTGCCCATATATAGTCATGGGTTTAGTTCATCCATCCTTTGGCCCTGGAATGCTCCAAAAAGGTTACTTTAAATTAGTTTTCAGGTGCTTATCTCAACACTGATGTCCTCTTCTGTGCTTATCTTGATGTCTTGAGTGCCTGTTATCAGGGTTGCTCTGGCTCAACGAAACATGTCAAGGACTGTTTTGACCCTGCCAGGCAGTAAGTTGCAGGCTTCAAAGTATCTCATTATCAACTCTACCCAACAAATGACTAAACTATGCAAGTGAGACTAAGAAAAGATTATAAGTACAGCTAATAAGATTTAAAACTTCTTTGTATCAACTGAGGAGTGACCAGGGATATCAATCCTTTCAATCTAGCTTCCCGTGCTATTTAAGTGTTTTATTTTCACTTTTTCTCGCATCTCCGATCAGTCACTGCTCCCAGACCTTGCTCTCACCCAAAGCCTCATTGTCAAACCCCAGCTATCAGCAAACGCCTGAGGCCACCCAAGCTTTCCCCCGATCCCGGCTCTCAGAAGGGCTATGAGGGAGATGACTCTACCACAAAGGTGAACTGCTACCATCACCTGGGCATCTCTCTGATCTTGCAATTAAAATCTCCTTCGATTACATGCTAAAGTGCCTACAAACACAAGATGGCGTCGTCACGGCTGGACCTCGGAGCCTATAGCGGCCTCGGGGCGGCCACCTCCGCTCGAGCCTACCCGCGGGGCGGGACGGGCGCTCGGCGTCACAAGGCGCGGCCCGGCCTCCGCCTCCACCTTGAGCTGCCGCCGGAGCATCATGGGAGACAGACAGCCCCCAAGCCTCGAGCCCCCACACGTCTCCCAGTAACGCCTCAACCAATCAGCAGCCGGGATGTAGCCTCCCACCAATGGGAAGAGCGGTTGCCCCTCGGCCGCAGCGGGCCGTTTGTACCAATCAGTCGCGGGGACCTGCCGCGCGCGGTCGAGCTGGCAGAGCGGGTAGCCAGTGTCTGGCGACGAGAGCCCGCCTTCGCCTCTCCCCCGTTGCTGAGGCAGCTGCTGTCAATAGCCCCCGCGCGCCGTGGCGGCCCCTTTAAGCGTAGCGCGGCAACCGCCGGCGCGTCTGCTGGTCGGGCGGCCGGGCAGGTACTGCGGGCTGTGGGGCTAGGCTGGGGCTGCCTGGGCCGACGGGGGTATCGAGAGGGTGGAGGAAGGAGCCGGGGCGTTTGGGGGCTGCGGAGGTTGGGAGCAGGCCCGGGCTGAGGCCTAGGCCGGATCTGCAGCCGCAGGTCTTGCTCCCAACGTGCCCTGTGGGCTGTGCTGGGGCGGGCGGCGGGGGCGGCGGTGTTGCCCGCGCCGGGAGCGCGGAGGGGGGGGGGGGGGGGGGGGGGGAGGTTGTGGTTCAAACCCCGCCACCCCCAGCTCCCTGGGGGTCACAGCCCCTCTCTGATCGGGGCTGCTTTGGCTCTGCCTCAGTTTCCCCAGAGGCCAAGCCATGCAGGGCTGCTGTGGCTGGAGAAGTGGTTGCCCACAGCTGGGTAGGGGGGTCCTACCTGGCTGGGGCCAGCTGGGTCGCTCCAGGAAAGCCACAGCCCGGGAGAAGGTCCTCAGCACGGGGCTCAGGAGCCGGCAGAGGAAGAGGAGGAAGCCCGGGGAGCCCTGGGGCTCACGGAGCTGGAAGGGGAGGGGGGGAAGACAGAGCTCAGTGAGACCATCCTGACCCCAGCACCGAGGGGCAGGCAGGGACACCCCGAGTACCTTGAAGCAGAGCTTGGGGACCTCATCCTCACTATCACTGTCACTGAAATCCATCCTGGCCCAGGGCTGGCTCCTGCAGAAGGGCTGTGGGGCCAAGTCACAGACCCAGCGCTTGCTCTCCGGCTGTAGGGACACCGTCAACGTCACCCTGCTGGCATCTCGTCCCTGCACGGGGACCCTGTTCCCTCATCCCCCTCCTGGCCACTCGTCCCCGGAGTAGGGAACCCACCTCTTCTGCCTCCAGCAGCCCACACAGGAGGAGCTTGTCCACGATGTCCTGGCTCCAGGAGTCAAGGGGCTGACAGGGCTGGGGGACAGAAGGGCTGGCAGGGCAGGGACACCCTGCAGCCACAGTGGCAGTGGTGACAGGGCCACTTCTATACAATGGCAGTGCCACCCTGTGCCGCTGGCCTCACCTGGAGGCCCAGCAGGTTTAGGGGCAGCAGCCAGAGCAGCTCCAGGATCTTGTGGTGCAGCTCATCCTGGCTGAGCACAATGCCAGAGGGTCCACCTGTCGCTCCCAAGAAAGGCACCATCTCTACCAGCAAGGCACGGATGGCACAGGCTGTAGGAGAAGCAGCGTCACCAACCCCTGAGGTCACTGATCCTCCCCCCCCGCCCAGGGCCACTTGTCCCTGGGGTCACCGATCTCCACCCCCCCGCCCAGGGCCACTCGTCCCTGGGGTCACCGATCCCCCCCTCCTTGCTCCTCACCTCCCACCGCCTCGCTGGCAAAGACGGGCAGGATGCCAGCGCTGTGGTGGCCCAGCACCCTCCGGGCCTCCGCCGAGGCCTTGGGGAGCACCAGGACGTCGCCGATGTGGGACAGGCGGTAGAGGGTGAGGTGGCTGCTGAGCAGGCCCAGGCTGTGCTGCACCAGCTCCCAGAGCCTCCCCGAGAAGCCCACGTCGCGCTGGCGCAGCAGGATCTCCTCCAGCAGCCAGGCGAAATCCGCCATCAGCCGGGAGAGGAAGACACCCTGGGAGAAGGGTAAGATGGTTTCCTGCGTAGGCTCTGGAAATCTGGCTCCAAGAGGGAAAAAACCATCCTGGAAATCCTCCTGGTCTCACCTCGTGGTGCTTGTGCAGCAGCAGCGTGGACGTGATGCCCACGGCCATGACGGCGGAGCAAGCGACGGCATCTGCAGGGAGGGAGGGGTGCTGGGGTCGGGGCTGAGCCCCTGCCCTGAGCCCAAGGGGAAGGGATGGCAGAGGTGGGGACATCGGGGATGTCACCCCGTGGGTGCTGGGGGTTTTGCCCCCCACCCCCAGGTCATTTACATTCTCCATTTCCACCTCTGACCATCTGGCTGACCCGCAGCCCTGCACAGACAGACAGCTGGAGCATGGACAGCTGCGGGCCCCAGCAGGCCACTCACCACTCAGGGAGTGCAGGCCCAGCTCCATCACCAACATTTCCTCTTCTGCCTCCAAACTGGTGGCCATTGCAGGGCTGGGACACAAGATCTCACCCTTCTGGCCATCTGGGCAGCTGGGGCTGGAGAAAACAGGGTGAGAGGGACAAGAAAGCCAGGCCAGGAGCAGGAGTTGGGGGGACCGATGGTGCCCCAAGGCTCTGCTCCCGCTTACCACATGCCAAGGATGGTCGGCAGCAGCAGCTCCGTCAGCGGCTTCCGCACACAGCTCTGCCTGGCGAGGGTTTTGGCTGCAAACTCCTGGGAACGAGGATGAGGGAGCCTGTCAGTGCTCACAGCCCTCGGCACCAAGATGTGCTGGGCACTGGGGAGGCCGCCCCTGGAAGCCTGGGGTCACATTTGGGCCCCTTGCTCCCAGCAGGACCCCGAGGGGCTGGAGCGTGGCCAGAGAAGGGCAAGGGAGCTGGGGAAGGGGCTGGAGCAGGAGTGTGGTGAGGAGCAGCTGAGGGCCCTGGGCTTGTGGAGCCTGGAGAGAAGGAGGCTCAGGGGAGACCTTCTGGCTCTGCCAGCTCCTGACAGGAGGTTGGAGCCAGGGGGGGTCGGGCTCTGCTCCCAAGGGACAAGCGGCAGCACAAGAGGAAGCGGCCTCCAGTTGGCCCAG
>JANIJG010018027.1:0-35186 GCA_024611175.1 Megaceryle torquata
ATCCTGGCCTGTATCAGCACTAGTGTGGCCAGCAGGACTAGGGCCCCTGGACTTGTCACTGCTGAGGCCATACCTCAAATCCTGGGTTCAGTTTTGGGCCCCTCACTTGAAGGACACTGAGGTGCTGGAGCGTGTCCAGAGAAGGGTAAAAGAGCTGGAGAAGGGTCTAGAGCACAAGTCTTGTGAGGAGTAGATGAAGGACCTGGGGTCCTTTATTCTAGAGAAAAGGAGGCTGAGAGGAGACCTTCTCGCTTTTAACAACTCCCTGACAGGAGGTTGGAGCCAGGTGGGGGTCAGTCTCTTGTACCAAGGAACAAGCAACAGGACAAGAGGAAATGGCCTCAAGTTGCACCAGGAGAGGTTTAGATCGGATATTAGGGAAAATTTATTCCCTGAAAGGGTTGTCAAGCTCTGGACCAGTCTGCCCAGGGCAGTGGTTGAATCCCCATCCCTGGGAGGATTTAAAAGCAGATGTGGCGCTGAGGGGCATGGCTTAGTGGTGGACTTGGCAGTGCTGGGTTAATGGTTGGACTGGATCTTGTACTTATTTGCTAACCTCAATGATTCTATATTTCTGTGATTGCATTTTGTTAGTCTTTTCGGATAACCTGTACACTAAGAATTTGCTGCAGTATTATTCAATGTATATTCAGGTCCTTTCATCCAGAGGTTGTCTGACTTTACCTGCAAGTTGGTTGGGAGGTGCTCCCCATCCCATTTCAGCCAGAGCTGCTAGGACCCGAAGGTGTTATGCCGCTATTGTAGCAAGCAGGATCAGAGGGGTTTCTCCCTGCAAGCTTCAGAGAAACAGAAGACAGGATTCACTAGAGCAGGGGGAGCTTCAGATAGTGCACATCATGCATGCAGGGCTGGAACCAGGACTCAGACCAGGACTGGGACCATCACACTGCTCTTCCCTGCAGCTTGCACAGAGCATGGCCTTCAGTCTGGGGAGGTCTTGTGCTCCTTCTGCTCGAAAAAATAACTCCAAATCCAATGCGTGGTGACCCAGAGACTGGAGTGGATCTGCTTCATGTTACCATGGGTGCCTGGCATGGGTCTTCAGGGGGGGAAGGGGACACAAAGAAGCCGTCATGACTCAAGTGAGATCCCAGTCAGGGTTGTGCATGTGCCTTTTGGCTGCACCAAAGCCAGCAAGCGAGCAGCCGTGGTTTGGGTGTGGGTGGGAGCATTTTGGTGGATGCAAATCCCCAGAAAGAACATCTTGCCTCATTTAAATGTTTGAGAACAGGAGGTTTGGGATTTGGGAGACAGAAAATGCTCCTTGCTCTGGAGCAACATTGATACCAACAGGGACCAGAGGACTCTGCGCTATGCTGTTAGTAAATCTCAACCTATATAAATTCACCCCAGGCTTGTTTTCATAGGTCTCATGCCTGTAAAGAGATCCCCAGTGTTTAGAGAGACTATACTTAGCACATTGGCTAATATTTGGACATTTTATACCTATCTTGTCTTTCATTAAGCACAGAAGGCCGAGGGGTGTCCACCTGTGTGTACATATGTGGTTTTTTCCTTCTGTTTTTACGACTGGAGACCATAAGACAAAGCCAATTAGGTTTTCTAGTTAATGGCTGGTGGCATCATTACAGAGGCTTTCCTCCTGAATATGCAGGCTCTTCCCCCGAGACATGCACACAACACCTTTCTGAGAAAGATGCTTTTTAGAGATGTCATTCTCCTTACAAATTGCTTCTCTCTTGGTCTGCTCTAATTATAGAAGCGGCAGCGCTGCGTGCGCGCGCGTGAAGGCAGCAGCAGAAATTTCAGATAAAATCAATTCACTTCAACTAACTGATGTTAACTGCTTGGGCCACTCACTACAATGGACTGGAAGAGAAGTGCTGATTGACCTCCTTCTCAGATCTCTGAGGGACGTTAAACCATCTCAAGCGTGGAATTAGCACAGTGCTGGGAGTGGAACAGGAGTGCGAGTGTGACTGCCAAACTCTGAATGCCACCTATTTTGGGGGAAGTTACCAGCTGATCAACTGTCCAACAAGACTGTGAATTCACTGGAACTGAATGGATGCTTAGGTCTGGTCTCTTCAAGATTTATTTTCTTTGTATCCAAAAGGAGGCATTTTCTGTTTTTAAGGCACATTGGCTACTGTGACTCTTGCGTGCCCATTGTGGTCTTCTCCATGCTCCCCTGGATTTCATTCATCCAATACTGACCAGCACCAGAGAATTTGGTCTGAAAAGTTGGTCTGCATCTTCCCAGAAGATTTGCCCCACCTGCATGATCTGTCTTGGGGTCACCTTGTGGGGCTGGTGCAAGAGTGACATCTGAGAGCTGCAAGGTGATGAAAAGTCTGTTGGAGGTAACTTTTCACCACTTAGGAATGCTGGTTGCCCCTAAGCAGCACCATTTTACCCACTTAAGCAGCAATGTAGCCTTGCTCCTGCAGAGTTTCTACTGCGAAGTAGGAGTCAAGATATGATTATGAAAGAAGACTAGCACTCCTGATCCCTAAGTCTTCATCACTGTTTCTTACTAGGAAGAAGGTGAATGGCTTGTTGAGGAGCCATAGAATGGTTGAGGTAGGAAGGGACATCTGGAGGTCATGTAGTCCAAACTCCCTGACCAAGCAGGGCCAGGTTACTCAAGAGGATGTCCAGACAGCATATGGAAGAATGGGCTGAAGTTTGCTACAGCTGAATATGGGTGCTGGGGATGCACCATCCTGGCAACAGAGATGGAGTTTCGGGCACCCTTCAGTTTCAACCTGCTCTTCTCCAGAAGCAGTGAGGAGGGGATTTGGACTGAGGACAGATGTGGTGCATCTTGAAGTCTGTGAGCTGCTTCATGAGATCTGCATGATGGTGGCTGCTGCTGACTTTTCAAGTGGCGCGTGGAAAAAGTAAGAGGCAGAGGGAGTGAGGAAGGGAGGAGGCAAAAAAAGCTACAAGGAAGGAGAAGGCACTCCAGCATCCCCAGGCAAGCACCCAAGAATGATCCTCATCAAGTGGTCATTACTGTCTCATGGATGCATAACCCCCTTTGCCCCAGCCATGCTAGGCACAGGCTTTTGCTGCTTGTGCCCAACCATTAAATGCTAGTTGATGCAAAAGCAGCACAAAGGAACGTGGGGGTTCAGGGATTTGGCAGCAGTCCTGTTTCTTCTGCAAGAACATTGTATTTTATTACTGTAGTCCTGATGGCAATGACAACCCAGAGAGCCATTGCTGGCAACATGCTGCTAACGATGTTCAGATTTCCTGTTAAAAATGGCAATGGCTGTGTGTATGCAGAAAACCAGGTTTTAAAACCTTTTATAGCGTTTGTTAGGGAGTGTGAGTGGGGAGAGGTTTCTTTGACCTCAGCTGCAGCATCATGTCATGGAAAGAGTGTCAGAAAATGATTGCAGTGCTTTGGGGGAATGTTTGAAGAGAGGCTGCAAGGGAAGAGTTCAAAATGGTATTTCTTGGGCTTACTAACAGAAGGACTGCTACAGCCCTAAAATGAATGTCCACTTTGGGATTCCTGGAGATTTCCAGCTCAAGGATTAACTCCTGTGGAGGTTGCACATCTCTGGAAGCTTTGCACTTGGAACCAAAACCTTTAAGAAGGATTTTGGTTTTCACCACTTTGCTATGTCTTGCATATGCATTTCTCTCTGCTTGAGTGTTGGAACCAGTACTTAGTGGGATGAAGTAATTAATTGATTTTATTTACTTTTTAAGTTTTTCCTCCCTATGGCTGAGAAATATGTTTAGAATTTATCTGAAAATGGAGAAAGAAAGAAGAGTTGCACTGACTGAAATATTTGCGGAAAAAAAATATTTGGGGAAAAAACAACTTTCTTTTTTTTCCCTTTTGGGTGTTTAAATGTGGGCAGATTTTGAGAATCAATAGTATTTTGGTTCAAAATGTCAAAACATTTCCTGCTGAAACCTTGCCGTGGCCCATTTCAACTACGGTAAAGGGAGGAAGGAAAAAACCTTTCAGCTGAAACCAGATTACTGAGCTTGGCATTTTATCTGTTGACCTAAACCAGAACATTTTAGCTAATAAACCAGTTGCCTAAAAAATACAAGTCAGCCCTTTCATCATCAGTTCCCTGTCACTTCTACTTTCTCATATTCATCAATACCACAGCACTGTGGATTTTGATTTTTTTTTTTTTTAGGCAAATACTTCAACTCATGTCTCAGTTTTATTTTGGAAGAAAGGGAGCAAGTCGGTGTTCCAGTACATAACAGAGTCTTTTCGATTAAGATGAAGAGCAAAATCTGGTCTGCAGATATTTAATGAGTCATGCTGAGAATGAGAAAGCGAGCAAAGTTCTGCTGAATTAAACAGCAAAAGGCCAGTTTTTGTCTTTTAACTGAAGGCACAGATGGGCCTGAGGATGGATCAGTCCTTCTGCATTGTTAGGGCTGAGCCCCACTGCATTACACATGCCACTGTTTCACCCTCAGGGAAGGGATATTCTTGCTTTTACGAAGGTGAAGATGGTGATATTAAGAAAAAAATATTCACTGAAAGGATTGTAAGCACAGGAACAGGTGGCCCAGGGAAGTGCTGGAGTCCCCATCCCTGGAGGGCTTTATAAGCCGGGTAGATGTGGTGCTGAGGGACAGGGTTTAGTGGTGGTGAGAGTGCTGGGTTAACAGTTGGACTCGATGATCTTAAAGTTCTCTTCCAACCAGAATGATTCTGTGATTCTGTAATAATCTCTAATAAATGTTAACACCTGTGCAAAATTTATTTCTTTCCTAATGTGTAAGCACGGGTATAAAGTTCATTGTCCAAATCACATTACACATGGAGTAACTACATTTCTTCTGTAGCTTTACATAAAGTTATCATGAGCTTCTCTTTAATTTTTATTTTATTTTTTTTTTAGCACTGTCATGATCTGTGTTGTTCTGCATGGTTTAGAGGTTGCCTTGTACATGAACAGGTCCATGAGATTATGCCTGAAATTGACTTTGAAAGATAAAAGTAATTTTTTCTAATCAACTGATAGCAGTAAGGTGATCTTCCCCTCTACGTCCCCATAGATGAGGAAGGACTGTTGTTGAGTGTGTGTATGCCTCAGCATATGAAAAATAAAAGATTAATTCTGTAATGTTTGCCCACATTGACCTTCTCACTAACAATGGACAATATAAGGGCTTGACAGTAACTTGCAGAGGGACAGAGAACTCGAGATCTGGTCCGTGTGAATCCTGGGGAGAAACAGCTGAGCCCCTGCTTTTCTACTCATCTTTCCTTTCTAGTGAGTTCCTACAGCAGTAGCTGTGTAACAAGATACAGGATGTTTTATGGCCATCACTACAACCTCTGCTGCCTAGTTGCAGATCCCATAAACTGCTGAGGACCAGATCTGTGTACAGTGTTCTGCAGAAACAAACCTGAGAGACTTCCACAAATTAGGGCAGGTGGTATTTCATCTTCCTCCCTGAATGGCCTGTGGGGTTTTTCATATAGGGATTAGAACCCCTTTTATGGGTTTTAGGACTTCTTCCAAAAGAGCTAGTTCCTTGAGCCAGGTGGTTTCTGTTATGGTTAATCTTAGGCAAATAAAATTCATTTTCCTTCCTTCCTTCAGTAAATGATGGGAAGGTGCATAAATTATCAGTATAGTTTTCTTATTTAATTGTATAGATAAAGACCACCAATAAGTGGCAAAGGGTCTATTGCACTTTTTCATTTCTCTTTAGGATGCCTAGTAAGTTACCTTGCTCCCTTTTTTGCTGGAGAATTGAAGCTCTCCAAAAGAGGAGAGTGCATTGGTTGGTACTTTTGTTCTGAACTCAGAAATCTGCTCCAGCACTTGCAATACTACCCATCCACAGAACACTTTGTTTTTCCCATAGATAGATGCCAGCTCTCACATTGTTCATTTGCTGTTTCCCATTGTATCCACTTTGTCTCTGTTCTGGTCATTTCTGTTATCCTGTCATCCTACATTTCACCTCATCTCTCTGGGGTTTCTTACTTCAGGTTCAATTTATCATATATGTCCTTGAGATGATCTGAAAATAGAGTCCTTCAAGAAAGGAAGTGATGAAGAGTAAGGAAATGGGAAAAAGAGGTGCTTTCTACACTTGAGCTTCTTCACCTTTGTGCTGGAACAAGTGTGGTTGACCCTGAAATGAGCTTGGGGGTCCAGCATCACATCCTTCTCTTGCAGAGCTCTCATGCATGTGCTTTTCTGTCTTACAACTCTTTTTCTGTATGGACTTGGAGATGTCAAGGGGCTGGATTCACTGAGTGCCAATGGCCAGAGTAGCGAGGACAGCACTTCCTTCTCCCACCCTACTGTTTATCTCCATCTGAGTGGCACCACTTGTGATGCACTGAGTCTCATCTCTGTCATTGTTCCTGTTAAATTAGTGATTCATCCCAACCCTGGAACCTCTCTGGTAATGGTGGTAGTAAGAATAATTGCATGAATTATACATATTATCTGCTGACATCACAGATTCTTATTCATTTTTGTTACAAATCATTTATCCAGTATGCTGTGAGGGGTCTTTTGGGTAAATCGAGTTTACAGTTCAGGATTTTGTTTACGGAATCCATAATATACAAGGAATGAAAAAAACCCGCCCATTTACCTGGACGTTTTCAACTGGAAAGCTGTGGTAAGGTAGTATTTTTAAAGGTTTCTGCCTTTCTTTCGTATGGCTGCTTAGTTCTGATGCCGCTTCCATGAATCACATGGACTTAATCAGGGAAAAAAAAAACATCTTCATTTTGTCATTAATAGCCTGGATCTTTTCGAAGATACTTTGTAAGGCAATTAGTGCTGAGTGCATTAATAAGACCAGAAGAGAGGCTGATTAAGAGCTAGTTTAAAAATAAAAACAGTATTTTGTAATTTATATCACCAATAAATCTTTAAATAAGGATGTTTTCAAGATATTTGGATTCTTCATCTTTTTTGCTGGCTGTTTTCCAGTTGCATTTCCAACAGCTTGGTCAGGGAGTGTGAGATTAACCCTTTCCACTTCATTTTCCAGTCAATTCCTTTGCATTTTTCACATACTGTTGGTGCTAGGGTCTGTGTTTGCATTAGCACAGGACTGCAGACTGTCCTAGGAATATAGCACTGCAAACAAAAGCTGCTTCCACTCAGGTTTTATTTACATCCTCATATCACATCATCAGAAAAAAAGCCAAACAACTTAAAACTGTCAAACTTCTTAAATTACCTTTATTTTTAAATGACTTGTGTTATTTTTTGAAAAATACAGGGAGGCACCACCTTAATGCTTATTTCTGCTACTGCTTTGGAGCATGAAGAAAGAAACATGATTAGACTTTCTATCTTGGACAGCAGGAAGCAATGGGATTTTCTAGGGAAATTCTGCAAGTGATTTGGTATTTTCCAGTACATTGATTTATTTCAATCAAAAATGAGCTGTCATTTTAACTCTCTCCTAATCCACTATTGGGGGAAAAAAAAAAATAAAGAAAGAAAAGAGAAAATGAAAGTGCTTTGTTTTATTTAAAGGCTACTTAACTGTGTCTTGGTAATACATCAGAATTATGCAAAACCTTTTCAAGTTTGCCTCCCCTTAAAAATGGAAAAAAGCTCTGAATTGTAAAACTGTCCAGCCAAAGCCAAAATCCTCCACTCTGACAGAATTAGCAGCTTCTTAATCCATTGCACAGTTCCACTCTGCGCTTATTCTTCATTAAATTGTCCTTAAAATTTTAAGTCTTGCAGTTAACCATCATGGAAAATCAATGTTCTCCCTAATTCTCCTATCTGGACAAGAGCACCTCAGCCAACATGGATGTTTCTGGTGAAGGGAATTTTCTAACTTGCTTTGTTAATTTTATGGAGATTTGAGCAGGTGAAACAAGACTGAGAATCCCACCAACTCATTTCCCATGGGCTGCCAAGCTCACCTGACCTTCAAATCACTCTTAGCCATGATGGTACAGCTGTGAAGCGATGGGTTTTTTAGTCTAGTAACAGTCTTGTGAGTCTTTGGCATTTTCCTTCTAGTAAATCAAAACGAGCTGCAGCATTTCTTGTAGAAATAAGGAGGCATTGGGGTTTTTTGTTTGTTTGTTTGTTTGTTTGTTTTTTATTATTTTCTGCTTAGTTGGTTATTTTTTCTTTTTTACTTTTTTTTTGACTGATGCCTGAAGAGAAGTATTGGGATGAGACCAGATTTTTCTATCAGCAGTGTAGTTTAATGCAGGTGCAGGGAATATCACCTTTAATACTGCAAACCACCGTTTGCTTTCTAACATCCTTAGCAAGTTTGAAAAGACTGGAAACCACAAACTGTAATGTGCTGCTGGAAAAGACCTGGTGTATTTTTGGTGTCCCTGAAAAAATGGGGAGCCTGTTAATCATAAATTAAACTGTTAGGGTAATAATGTAATAAAGTTTGTTGGGATATTTTTGTTGAGTTTTGTTGGGTGTTTCCCCTCTCACCATGAGCTGGAAGCAGCCTCTATACAGCATCAACGTCACCTCACCACTTTTGTTTTACTGTGGGATGTGTATCCCATATTATAGGCAACACTTTATACCAGCAACTTTTTTTTAATGCTGTTTCTGATGCTGTCTGAGATGTCTCTGCTCCTTGTCAAGATTGTGAGTGCAACATCTTCAGGCTTTTAAGTCATAACTTTGCCATTCTGTCATGAAGTTGACCTTCAAGCTGGAGCAAATTTGGGCAGAGCTGATATTGCTCTCATCTGGCTGTATGGGATGATGAGGTGCTGTCCTGGGTTCCGTTGGGGTTAATTATCACCAGCAGCTGTTGGCCCAAACAGTTGAGAGGGGCCACAGCTGTGAAGGGCCACAGCCGGGATAAACAACTCAAGCAGCCAATGGGATGTTTGATCCCATATGGAGTCATACCCCTATATAAGGGGAGGGCTGGGCCAGGGTGGGGGTAGTTGTTGTTGACTTGCTTCAGTGTGTAGCTTCTGGGTGGCTGAAGGAGAGCAGGTTAACTTCTTATGCACAGGTAGAGGCTTCCTGGTTTTTATTTCTTGTTTTATGTATTTATAGATCATTAGTACTGTTGAATTCTTCTCTTTTTGTGTTGTTTTATTAAGCTATCTTTATCTTAATCCTTGGGTTTTAACCCCCCCTTTTTTTTTTATTAGTGAGCAGCTCTTGGTATTTTGCTGCCAGCAGAGATGAAACCATGACAAATGCTCCCCAAAGCAGGTACCTCTCCCTTTAGCTGCCTTAATATTGTGGTGGGGTTTGGAAGGCTGCTTTTGTTGGCTACTGATATGAGAACAGTGGAGATGGACTGTTGGGGATGTGGATCCCAAGTGGTTTGCTTAGCAAAGCTGCAGGATGTGTTGCTGGCATGGCTTAAAATATCCTTTGCTATGCTCCTTCTATACTGATAGACTGTGATGTACTAGCACTGTCTGCTCTCCTGAATGCACAGAGTAGACTGCAGGACTGAGACTGTACCAGCACTATCTGTGCACCTAGAGTGCCTCACTGCTTTCTTCTCCGTCAGTTCCTTATTAGTTTGTATGCTAGAGACAGAAACAAAAGAGTAAGAAACATCTTGACTAGAAATAATGCAAAGCAAATCTGATTGAATCTTGATTACACTATAAAAAAAACCCCTGTTTTCTCTGTGAACTGCTTCTTGAGGGTACATAGACTGCGTTTTTCTAGCTGAGGGCTTAGTGCTGTGTTTGGAGTTGCAGGGCGTGGTTTCCTTCTTGGTAGATCCAAGCAGGATGGGAATATGTTGGAGCACCCTAAGGTATAATGCTTCATTCAAGTGGCTTAGGGAAAATCCTTCTTCTCTGGCTGATCTAATATAGGAGTGTACAGAGTGTGAGCAGCTCCTTTCCTCTTCTAGGTAGTGGGAGATAGTGTCTTAGTTCTGTGCTGTCTTCAGTTTCTGAGGTTGTCTTTCACTGCAAGTTAATGCTCACTCTTTACCTTCCCTTTATTTCCGTTCATTTATGTTTCTCCATGCCTGGGCTGCCCACTGCAAAGCCTCCTGGCTACCAGAGCCCAGACACCTGCAAAGCTTCAGCCCCCCTGCCCCACACCCCATCTGCATGGAAGACTTTTGTCTAAATAGTCTCTCTCCTTGGCTTCTTAGGCTTTCATAGTCTGTATTTATTATTCCTTTCAGAGATATGCATCATATTTATTTATAGCTTTATTTTTTTATAAGATCTGTCAAGAAAGAGATGTGCTGAGCTCCAGTTAAAATTTACTAGCTCTACCAGGAACAACTTGTGCTGGAGACACTGTGCATTGCAGTTTCTTCTCTGGGGGCATGTTAACTAAAGCACATATCTCGGAGGCTTTACAAAGGTTAATATATTGGAGCTCTGCTTCAGAGAGCATGAGGAAAAAAAAATGTATGCTTAGTTGGGATCCTTACCAACCTGAAATGATTCTCTCTGCCTGCTTTGCCTCCTTAGGCTTCTGCACTCACTGAATTTGGGCTATATACTCAACTTGGTTTAGGAACTATAAAATCTCTGCCTCCGACTCACTATGGCTGCAGTAGGTTGTTCAAGTAGATATGTCTTTTTCTCTCATTTTTCTAGTAGTGTATCTGGTGGGGAGGAGTAAGGTGGTACTTCAGGGCAAGGCTGTGGGGTGAGAGACCTGGCTGCTTGGGTTTTCCTGGGAGAGAGGAGGAGATGCTGCATCGCTACAGAAATACAGCTCTCTTTCAGATGCATTGTATGAAGTAGGCTTTTCCAGCTGAGATGCCTTCAGGTGAAGCTTCATTTCTAAAACTAGGCAAACTTTTATTTTACATGTTCAGGAGAACTTGGCCAAACAGGAAAGCAATAAAAAAAGAAACAAAACCAAACCACACACACAAAAATAACCCCACAAAACTAGGAGTTTAAGTGTTGGTGCAAACAGTGACCCTGGGTTAACCCTTAAGTAATGGAGTCCTTGAATACCCTGACCCCAGTCTGGGAGAATAGGGGTTGATACAAACACCATCTTCATCCCATTTAATAAATGTCATCCCCTTGGTGCCTCTTTCTGTGCTGTGGCCATGTCAAGGAGACCCTGCTCTCTTGTACAAATCAACACACAAATCCATAGCAAAGAGCTTCAGAGTATTGCTGCATGAAATGGCATCACATATTCTAATGCTGATGAAAAGAGACTTGTCTGATGTGTGATCTTTTTGCTTACATTTCCCCTTTCTCTCTCACTTCACTGAAACTTGCATATGAGGAAATAAAAACCTACTAAGCTTGTATAGCAGGAGTGACTTTGCAGCATTAGACTTGATGCTGCTTCTTTTATTCCCTTCTATTTCCCTTTCTATTTTAAGTCCTCTTCCTTGAAGAAAGAAGCCTTGGCCAATCTCTTTCTGTGCTAGTATTTGTTGAAGCTTTTTTGACTGCTTTCAACAAAAGAGCAGATCGTGGTGATAAATGAGGATTGTGAGGCTTATATGAAATGGAAAGGCAGCAGAAGGCCAAAACAAGTGTTCTTACTGTAGAAGAGACCGAAGGCTGGTGTGAAGCATGAGATCAGACCCTGGGAAGCTGTTGAGTACTGGTGGCTAGAGGACTTGCCTGGGGTGGGTGTAGGTGCCTGTGCATCCTCCACTTCTTCCTTATCTGCTTTCTGTAGCATTTTCTTTTTCCTGTGACAGTCTGCTTCTTTTCCCCCCTTTGCTTCCATCTTCTACTTACGCATTTTTATGTCAATTGTTGTGGAAAAGCTAAAATAAAGACATGAATTCAGCATTTTGCTCCAGATCAGATCTCTTCCTTGTGGGCCAGCAGCCAGAAATCCGTCTGTTTCTCTTCCTGAGTTCACTTCCCAGTGCCAGAGGCACATGGCTCTCCGTGTGGATCCCAATCTTCAACAAAGAGTTACATTATTAAATCAGGGCTATGAAAAGTCTTCAAGGAGGAAATTGAATCCTTGCAATGGCTCCCCTGGTCCTGGGATAGGAACAAGGTGCTTGATAGGTGAAATGTAACCACTCAGCTGGTTGTGAAGGTGTTAAGCTTTGGGGCTGAGTGCAGTTGTGCTTGATCCTTGCTGGTAGAAGTAGACTGAAGTTTTGGGGCGAATGACTTGAAAACATAGTGAGCAGGTTCCTCCCTGCCTGCACTTTTTGCAGGCGTTTCATGGTATGAAAGAGGAGTTTGGATACTGAGTAACTTTCTGCTGTAAGCTTCTTCAGCGAAAGATGATGTTACAGCTTCAGTTAAAGCTTCCCAAGGAGCAAGGATGCAGATGCAGGAAATCCGTGACCGCCTTTTACAGACACAGCTCTCAGTGGTGCACTGGGGATAAAAGCATTAAAATTCTGAGCTGTCGAGCTGCTTTACTACAGCCACATTAACTACCATAAGTAGAAAGATTGAGTGCTTGTCTTGTTTTCCCCCTTTTTATTTGAGTTACCGTAATTATTGCTGCTTCTTTGCTGCAACTTTTGAGTTATTTTGGGTTTGCTATGAAATTGAGTTCAGGGAGGCAATTGACTTCACCTGGCTGCAGAAAAGCCATTAGGAGCCTCAAATTAGTGTGAAATAATTAATAGGCAAGGAAGATTAACATGGGGGACATGGGCAGTTCTCATTAACATTAAGAAGAAGGATGTTCCTGTAGATACCTTCATCATGCCTGTTGTCCTGAACCTCTAGCTATTCCCTTTGGACATTAATTGCATCCAGATCACTAGAGACAAGACCTTATAAGCCTGCTCGGGCTTTGTGTTTGGCTTGTGTTGAAGAGGAACTGAAAGGCATTCCCACTTGCCTGCTTGCTCAGGTATCTCCTTCCCCTTCCCCAACTGCTGTCAGTGGTGGTTGGAGCTAATGATTGTCACAGCAACTCAGAGTCCAAGGGATGCTCATGTGAACCAGCAGCTTTTTCTCCCTCCTGAGAAGTATGGGGGGAAGCAGACCATGAGCTCCCAGGTTATATTTTGCTCCAATCACTGACACCACATCCTTCACCTGGCCAGTCCTCATCCTGAGTGTCTCCCATAGACAGAGGTGTGATGAACTAGAGATTGTAATTGCACTGAAATGTTGAAAGCAAGGAGTGCACTCTGAGTTTCCACTGGAGTCATGGTTGCAAAAATCACGTGTAAAGCTTGTATGAATTGTTAAGATCCTCAACTGCTCTCTGCAAGTCCCTGAGAGGAGGTTGGAGCCAGGTGGGCTTGGTCTCTTCTCCCAAACAGCAAGTGATAGGATGAGAGGAAACACCCTCAAGTTGTTCCAAGGGAGGCTTAGATTGGATGTGGGGAACACTTTCATCACCAAAAGCATTATCAAGCATCAGAAGAGAGTGTTCAGAGAAGTGGAGTCGCCAACCCTGGAAGTACTTAAATGATATATAAGTGTGAAGCATGCTTGGTGACATTGTTTAATGGTGGACTGGGCAGTGCTGGGTTAATGGTTGAACTCAATGGTAAAGGTATTTTGTGACACAAATGGTTCTGTGATTCAGGGGGGTTTTTTTTGGTGTTATTTCAAAGTGTTAGGGATATCCCAGAGGTCAAGGTGCCACCTCCGTGGCATGTGGTGTGATAGGTGTGAGATTGTGTCTGGGTTAAACCTGGTGTGGTCTCATGGTTTTTTGCCTAGAGGAAGCAGTTTATGGGATAAACTATTCCCAGAACAGCTTCTGAGCTTGTCTTGGCAATACAGAGCTGGACAGCCAGAGAACAATAAAGTGTGGTTTATTTCTTCACTCTTATTTACTAGTGGACATACTCCCTTCATTTTGAGGCGGTTTGAGATGACAAGGTGGGAGGGGTTAACAGCAGGAAGAAGGCAGCAAAGCTTACCTGTGATAAAGTCCCCTTCTCTTCTTCCCCCTCTATCCCTTCAGTGCACTGTCAGCATCATCAGGCAAGGAGTGTATTGTACTGTTCACATGCAGTTATCTCATGATGGGACACCATTTTCAGTGCTGATAGTTGCAACTGTCCTTACAGATTATTGATGCAATAAATAAAATAAGCATGTGAACAACAACAGAAAACAAAACCCAAAGAAAAGCCAGTAGATGCATTTGCAGGACTGCAGCAAGGTGACTCTATCTCAATGTATTTTGTTTACATGCCAAAGTTTTGGTAGGAGGTGGACTGCAGGGTTAGTTTCTGTGAGAGGATTTCTCCATGCAGCCAAGAGGGAGGAGTGAGAATACATGAGAACAGCAACTCTGTTGACACCAAGGTTGCTGAAGGAGGAGGGGCAGGAGGTGCTCCAGGTGCTGGAGCAGAGATTTCCCCTGCAGCCCATGATGAAGACCATGGTGAAGCAGGTTGTCCCTTTGCAGCCCACAGAGTTTGTTATATCAGATATCTACCTGCATCCTGTGGAGTACCCCACACCAGAGCAAGTGGATGCACCCAAGGGAGGCTGTGACCCCATGGAAAGACTGCACTGGGGCAGGCTCCTGGTAGGACCTGTGGAGGGAGGAGCCCATGGTGGAGCAGGTTTGCTGGCAGGACATATGGCCCCATAGGCACTCACGTTGTAGCAGTCTGATCATGAAGAAATGCACCCTGTGGAAAGGGCCCACCCTGGAGCAGTTTGTGAAGAACTACAGCCCTTGGGAAAGGACCCACGTTGGTGAAGTTCAGGGAGGACTGCCTTTTGTGGGTGGGATCCCACACTGGAGCAAGGGAAGAGTATGAGGAGGAAGCAGCAGCAGCAGAGATAACATGATGAACTGACTGCTGCCATCACTCCCTGCCCCTCTGTGCTGCTTGGGGAAAGGATGTAGAAAAAATTGGGAGTAAAGCTGAGGCCATGAAAAAGAGAGTGGTAAGAGGAAGGTGTTCTAAGATACTAATTTTTTTAAATTCTTTTTACTCTGACTTTTGATTAGTAATATATTAAATTAATTTTCCCAAGTCAAGTCTGTTTTGCTGTGACCATAACTGGTGAGTGATCTCTCTGTGTCCTTATCTTGACCCACAAACCTTTTGTCATGTTTTCCCCTCCTGTCCAGCTGAGTAGGGAAGTGATAGAGCAGCTTGGTGGGCACCTGATGTCCAGCCAAGGTTCACCTAAAGCTGCAGAGTTCCTTAGGATCCCATTTACAGCTGAGGTGGTCTCCAATTGCAGTTGGCCACACTGTGTATGAACATACTTTGCTTTGGTAGAGCATCTACTTAAAAGATCATCCTTTCCACTTGTTGCATCTACGTGGGTATCTTGGTAGCTTTTCAGGCAAAATAAAGAAGAATTAATTAAGAAAATACCAGAAATTACATTGTTAGCTGCTGCTTTAGCAATTGCAATAAATGTAAGAGTTCATTGCTGCTTGCTAAGTGGAGGGAAGGTGGAACTCAGAGCAGAGAAAGTTGGGTTTTCCTGTGCCCTGCTAATGGGATTCTACTGGAAAGCAAGCGAGGAAAAGAAATGGAAACTGTAAAAATGTTTTTGGAAATATCCAGTTAAGGAAGCAGAGGGGAAATGATTGACATATAGGATTCTGTAACATATCGACTGCAAACCCTTCTCAGCTTTCAGGACTCGCAGCGTACACAAAAGTCATGTTTTCCCATTTGTGGCCCTGAACTTTATTAGCTTTGGGGCATGGAAGGTATTTACTGGCTATCAGCAACCTCATACTCCTTCCGGGGAATCATAATATTTTAGCACTCTCTTTATGTAGTTGAGGATGTTTAATTTTTTATTAGTCACAAATGTACTTGACATTGTCTTGCTTTCACAGTCTTGGTGTCTTCACTTAGCTTCCCAGTACAGATGCTTTTTTTTTTGCCTTGCTTTCTGTTGCTGTTTTTAAATTGTTTTGCTTGTGTGCTTGAACTACTGAATCCTCAATGAATAGTTAGAACATCTCTGCTTGATGTGTAGAAGCCTGAAATAGGAGCTGTTAAAACAACCGCCTTGTTACTATTTTCTTTTCTAAACCAGAAATAAAATAAAACCAGAACTGGCAGCATGCTGCAACATGAAATAAAAATCCAGGGCAGGAAACTGCAAGGCAGATTCATTGCAGCTTTCTCAGATAAGCCATTCACCAAGCATTGCATTTTCAAAGGAATTATTTGGAGATTCTGGCCTAAGGTTGCATCTGTCTTGGTGTTTTGGTTTTTTTGTGTTGTTTTTCCATTTAATTTGCACTACTTTGAGATGTGGGGGTGATATGGCACCCTCTGCTGCTAGACATTTATGGATTGAGATTTCAGACCCCAGAGGTGGGATTTTGTCACCTCACAGTCCTCTTGCATTTGGCTAAAATAAGTATGCTAAGCCTTACAAAGGGAAAAACTTCCATATCTTCTGAATATGATCCTCACCCAGTGTCCTGTTGTGTTTTGCTTCTTTTTCATTAGGGAAATGTGGTAGTGTGAACAAACTGGTCTTCCTGTGGCTGTCCAACTCAGGAGAGGTTGGACAAATCCCACCCTCCACACTTAGCACCTGAATGGGATTTTGGAGTAGTTTTTAACTTTCCAGACCAACTCTGGAGTGCAGTGCTGCTTGGGTTTCTTTCTCATGGTGCTGCAGGGACTCTGAAGTGTAGGCATGCAAGGTCCGTGCAGTGAAGTTGGTGCTTCTCCTGCCTTTTGCAACATTTGGGATCTTTCACCTTTACTGTTGGGAGTAGCTTTGGCATTTTAAAATGACTCCCCAGAGGTACTTACTAGATGCTGTGAATCTGCAGGAATGTCCTCTTGTGGGAACACATTGAAGTCCACAGGCTGTATTACTTGGGGGGGTTTAATGCAATACTGTTCCTAGCTGGGTGCTTATAACTAAGGACTGGAAGGAGTTTCCAACCCTCGTTTTGTTTGCACCATAGTTCATAAAATTATAGAATGGTTTGAGTTGGAAGAGACCTTTAAAGGTCATCTAGTTCAACCCCACTGCAATGAGCAGGGACATCTTCCACTAGATCAGGTTGCTCAGAGACCCATCAAGCCTGACCTTGAATGTCTCTAGGGATGAGGCTTCCACCACCTCCCTGGGCAACCTGTTCCAATGTTCCACCACAGAACCGTTCCATAGTGTTCCTCCAATGTCTATCTGAGGCTTCCTTCAGCCAAGTACCTAAATGTGTATGGAGTTGGGCTAAAAAACTTTTGAGGCAGATTCAGCTTTTCTAAGGAAAGGATTTAAATAAATAATTAAATAAACCTTTCACTCCTTCACAAAAAAAAAAAAATCCATTCTATTAAAAAAAAGGCAAAAACCAACCAAACAAAAACCCACAAAACAAACAGACAAAACTATCACAAAATATGTGAACCAGTCCTCTCAGCACATGCAATTGGAAATTTAGCCAAGCCATGTCCCAGCAACCCATCCTCCTGTATTAATAACCCAGAGCATGTTGGCACACTGACAGCCCAAGAAAAACCTCCCAAAGCTGGGGTCAACTCTGTCTGTAAAGATCTAAAAATCTTTATCCTGTGCTGGTTTTTTGTTTTTTGGGGTTTTTTTTGTGTGGTTTTTGTTTGTTTGTTTGTTTGTTTTTTTGTTTGTTTGTTTGTTTGGGTTTTTTTTTGTTAGTGATTTAATGAAAGTCGGATCTTGTTAGTAACAAGTGAAATTCCTGGGGGGATGGGAAAGCCCAAGCAAATTTCTTGTGTTATGTAGCCTTCTGTAGAGAGCAAAGGAGTGTCTGGGAAAACTGATTCAGGAGGAACTGCAGGAAGAGAAGACTGGGAAAATCTCTGGCAATGAGCCCCTGTGCATTTGGATTAAACACCATTTAATGCCTTGGATTTGTGTCATCCTGACAGACGGATCCAGAAGTTTATTTACTACTGGTAAAGGGCTGGATCGTCTCACACGAGTGATGCTGGGGGTGAGGTGTGTGAGAAGCAGTGGAAGAATCCACTGATTGTGCTGTTTGGATGGGGAGTTTCTCCTCTAGCACTAGGAGATGCATCCTCAAGACTAATTTGAGCACTGCATCAAGGGGGCTTTTTTGTTTTGCTTGGTATTCGTGGTTTTTAAGGGTTTTTCTTTGCCTTGCTCCATTGCTAATTTTCTACACTTGCAAACACAGATTGGGTGCAGGGTGTTTTAACAGCTTAGGGAAATTTGGTTAAGGCAGAATAGGACCAAACCATGGGAAAATCTGCTGTAGAGGTGCTGCTATAAAGCAGGTGCTGAAGACCTAGTTAAAATGAGTTTCTATGGTGACTACTACATCATTTAAATAAGCTGTAATTGGAATCTTTACTCTCTTATATAGAGCAGACCAACCTCATGCCACTCCTTTGGGAACGATCAAGCTGTGGAGGAGCTTGGGATAGTTTCTGGGGGTTTAAAGTTAGGAAATGAAGCTAACAAAAAAAAAACCAAACCAACCACAACCCAAAAACAAACCCATCACCAAATCTCAAAACCTCAAATATTCAAGCGCTCTCCTCAGTATTCCCTTTATAGGGCAGATTTGGGTACTTTGGTCAACATGAGACCTTGGGAATGAAGCTGAGAGGAGTCATTTGGGCAGTGGCAATAACAATTCCTGGCACTGACTCATTGGCCCTTGCAGTTGGTCTATCAGGAAGAAAAGGGGAGCCTCTCTTGGGAGCTGGAAGATGAATGTGTGGAGGACCAATCTGGGCTCCCATCTCCCTCTTGCCCCAAAAGGTTTGAGCCTATGGAGCAGCTGCACTCTACTTACTGCTTCCTTCACTTTTCTGAAGGCATGACCTGCTCACATGCCCTCCTCTGGAAAGTGATGGTTAACCATGCTGTTGACCACGCAGTTTCTCATTCATTCATGACTCTGATACTCCCACTTGATAAATAAGCAGAAATAATTTATTTTCGAAGTGCAAATAATTCCTACAAATGTTGTTTCTATCCACATGAGCCATATCTGCTGTGTTGCATCTTTACTCTCCTGATGGTTCTGGAGTAGGTATTTGTCTGTCCAGTGCAAGTTGTGCGATCAGACATGGTATGAGGCTACCTCAGACTGCCTACTTGGGACATATTTCTGCAGTGAAAAGGGGCCTGCTTCCCCTGTCAAAGGATCAGCTGGGAGGTGAGCCCCCTTCAAAGTGATGGGTGCTCTCCAGTATTAATGTATCTTCTCCTTTTTTGTCTTCACAGCCACCCAGATTGATCCCAGCGAGCTACAGGAACTTTTTCAGGAGACTTCAGCCAATGTCTTCCGAATTAACTCCAATGGTGCGTATAATGAAAGGTTTCCCAGTCAATTGTGTGCTGTCCTGCTGATGACTCGTGTGCGTGTACATGGTGCATGGCAGCTCCTGTTGGCAGAGAGCAAATATTAATGTAGTTTTGCTGCTGCTGCATCTTGCAAGCACCAGCACATGTCCAAGACGCAGTTCTGTATAAGATGTAAAAATATTCCACCATATGTTCCATTAAACAGGCACAGATAGATTCAATCCTTGCTGAGACCACATCCTTTTCTATTTTTAATTGTGTCATCTGTTACAATAGGGAGTTAGAGCGCAGAAAGGTGGAACAAGCCAGACTCAATTTGTAATGTGTTGCAGCACTGCTGTGTTCGGAGCCTGTCATATGAGCTTGCAGAACATCTATCTCCCTTATAGAAACAACAACACCAACCAGAACTCTCTGTTAATCTTCACTGTGTAGACTGAGCAGGGATGCTATTCCTCCTCATGTCTCTCTGGACTGTAGAGCCACAGAGTGCTTCCCTCCTCTGGAGACCTGCTCCGGATGATCAGTTTTGCTGGGTTGGACTGAAGGGATGCAGTTTGCAGAGATGTATAAACATCACTGGATGGTAGTTGATGTTATGGTATCCCAGTTCTAAAACACACTAGTGTCAGACAAGGATCTAAAATTGCCAGGTGCTATTTCATGGTGTATCTTGAAATTGCTTCCAAATCATCTGGACAGCTTCTCTGTCTGGTCTCTTCTGTGTCTATGGGGATGGGGTGACAGAGACGGCTGGCCTAGGTGTAAAGAAAGGATCTTGGTGCCTCCCAATTTTTGTAATTATTCTATGTTTATAGTCTGATTTTTCAGTAGGTTGTCAGAATCTCTGTTGCTGCACGTACAAGGGGATTCTGAATGGGGCAGAAGCAGAATGGGAAATAGACACCATGTTGTTTTTCAGAGGCATAATGGATAGATGCATTATAAAAACAGTTGCTTAAAATACTTGTTATTCATAGCTTTGTGGCAAACTGCTTGGGTACTACAATTTTGACAGCTTTCTTCACAGAGCAGAATCAAAAAAATTCATCTATTGAAAGTCTCCTTTGGGTTGCCAGTGATAGTTGTCCACTGGGATACTAGAGAGCAGTGGGACCTTTGGAGGTCATGTTGGTCCAACTCCCCTGCTCATTCAGAACCACTTAGAGCTGGTTGCCCAGGACTGTGTCCACAGAGCATTTGGATGCTTCTGAGGATGGCGACTCCACAGCCTCCCTGGGTAGCCTGTGCCAGTGCTCAGTCACCCTCAATAAAAATGTGTTTCCTGATGTTCAGAGGGAACCTCTCACATTTCAGTTTATGTCCTTTACCACCAGTTCTTGTCAGTGGGCACTGCTGAGGAAAGCCTGGCTCCGTCTTCTTGCTCCCTCCCTTCAGGTGTTTATATACATTAATAAGATGCCACCTTAGCCTTCTCTTCTCCAGGTTAAACAGTCCCAGCTGTCTCAGCCTTTCCTCTTAGGAGAGATGCTTCAGTCCCTTAATCATCTTTATGACCCTTTGCTAGACTCTCTTCAGTATGTACACATCTCTTTTGGACTGAGTCCAGAACTGGCCACAGCATTCCATCTGTGGCCTCACCAGTGCTGAGCAGATAGGAAGACAATGCTTTGCCTCATGCAGCCCATTCACCCTCCTCTTGGCAAGATTCCACTACTGGCTCGTGTTCAACTTGGTGTCCACCAGGATCATTTTCCCTGAGCTTTTCCTTGACAAAACTACAGTGCTGTGTCTTAGGCTTGTGGCCACTGTGGCAGCTTGAACCTCCCAGCTGTGTTCAGTGGTACTTGGCTTGCTGATGGTTGTATAACCATATTATAACACAGAGATGCCTGATTAGCATCAATCTTGGTTGCTCTGGCAGTAATAGTTTGACAATGGTAGTGATGAATGATAGTAGCACTTCAGCTACCAGACCAAGGGCTCAGTGTGAAGTTTTGCAATCTGCTTGCAAGTCTGTGTGCTGGTGGTGATGAGCCAGGTTAGGGCTGATTTGCTATGTCTCTGTACTGTAGTCACAACTCCTGGTGTAGCAGAGTGTATCCTGAGAAACCCTTCAGATGAGTGGTGCATCTCTTTTGAAATGCCATGATCCGATTTCTGGTTTTATTCCTTGCTAGAATTGCATTAATCCATTCCATTCGGCTTTGAGCCGTTTCTGGTGGTCTTTGTTCCTCTTCTTGAGATGCTATAGAGTGTGTGATGATGTGCTTTCTGTTAAGAGTCACCTGTATTGAGTGCTCTGTGAGGCAGGTGACGACAGCGCCTGTACTTAAAACTATTTTGCGAAATTGGAGAGGGTACAGAGAAGAGCTGTGACAACTGTTTGAAGTCTGCAAATCAGACCTTAAAATGCATGCCATCTGAGCTTCTGTTTGAGACATCTAAGGGGACTTGATCATGGTGTTTAAGTACCTCTCTGGGAAGAAAGACATCAGATAGATAGCATAGGGCTCGTTAATCTAAGATCCTCGCACATAACGAGATCAGGAGATAGGAGTCAAAGCTAGACAAATTCAATCTTTCTGTATGAGGATAACCAGCTATTAGAACTACTTATTGAGGGGACGTGATGGATTTAGCATTGCTTCGTACCTTTAAATCAAGATTCAAATGTCTTTTTATAGGATATACTTTAGTCCAGCTACAGTCTGCGGTCTTGGTGTAGGAGTGATGGAACAAAATTTTATGGTAGGAAATCAGATTGGATAATCAGAATTGCTCTCTCTATGGCCTTTAAAATCTATGAATCTATGAATGTATAATGCTTTTTAAAGTGCTTTTAGGTTGAAGTAATGCCCATAAGATACTCTACTGTTGTTGCTCTGTTCACCATCCCTATTAATTTTTGTCTGCTCAAGTTGGTTTCATTCAGTTTGTGTGGTTTCTTCATAACCTTTTCCCCAAAAGTGGGTACAACTTCTCTGGAGAGGGACGCTGAAGGTATTGCTAAGATTTGGCAGAGCTAATCCCCATTAGGTAAAGAAGTTTGCAGAGTTATAAAATGGGAAAGGATGCCCATGATCTTTTTTGCCCTGTACAGCTGCACCACATAGCTTCTTCAGGAAACTCGGCAAGCCCTGTCTCAGAGTATGTAGTAGAAGTCATTGCTGCTGTTTGAGCACCACCACGCAAGCAGCTGAGCCAGGAACAAGCAGCTGCATTGCAGATGCTCACCAGACAATGGTTTGTACTCCTCTTGAGCTGGGCATGGTGTATTGAACATCCTACAGGGTTGCATAAATCCAATCGCAGCTCCTCTTTACCTGCCTTACTTCAGCCTTTTTGGGGTTTTCCAGCTTCCTCATTCTGTATGGAGATCAAAGCATGTACCTGAAACGTTTGTCTACCTCTTGGGATGCTAAAGATGTCACAAGCTCCTCATACTATGCTTCTGTTGTTTAGATTCCCAAAATGTCGGGTTGTGGGCAGTCTCAGCTATGTTTGGTTTTTTTTCTTCTTGGGCAATGGCTATTTTTAATGAAACAAAGTCAACTTTGTACTAGGGTTTTAAAGCACCGTTAATTTTTATTGAGTAACACTGCAGAAGTAATAAACACTTGATGCTTTGTCCCTTTTTGCTCTCCTTAGTCTTCACAGAAGCCTGAGCCTTCATGGCAATTTAAATTCTTCTTGGGCAGTTCAGGGCTTGCCTCCTGACCAAGCGGGATCTTTACAGCTCTGAGCTGATCTTGGCAGATCTCACACATAAATGCCTCCTGCTTCCTTTTTCTGCAATGAAAATGGAAATCTCCCTTGTGTGTTGAATAACAGCCTTATCTGGGACAGTTTGTTCTGTTTATGTGCTGCTGGATCACTCTATTGCCAGATCGTGAACTTACAGACTTTTTTTCATCCCATCTCTTATAGAAGTGTCAAGGAGTAAAGGGACATTTTTCCTATTCTTTTTATCTGCTCTCTTCCTCTATTTTTTCTTTTGGAGCTGTCCCTGTTGAGTGTAGGGAAGGTTGCCTCATAGTGCTTTGACTTATGCAAGTTTTGTTTTATTTCTTGTTTAGTTGATTGTTTTGTTTTCCCTTTTGGGGGAAAGAACACAAAAAGAAGCTCCAGTAGTGGCTGAAATTGTCTTATGGTTTTTTTTCCTACTTAGTTTTATAAATGTTTTGCATTTCTTTCGGTGTACAGCTTTTAGTTGCCTCTCAGTAAATGCCTTATTTATAAGTAAAATAAATAACACTCAAAAGGGTTTGGTTTGGTGCATTTTGTCTAGAGTGCTGATCAGTGGAGGAGATACTGGAGGAATCAGACCTGCTCTGGCCAGATGGAGAACCTGAGTTCTCTAATGGGTCTCTTCCCTCTCTAATTCCTGTTACTTGCTTATTAATGACTCCCCACGACAGGTTGGGGCCATGTGCAGTCCCATTACCTTGATCTGAGAGGCTGAGCAAAGGATTTTTCAGCATCCCCCAGGTGTGATAAAGTCTCTTTTGCCATCTCAAGATGGTTTCTTATCCCCCTCATTGATTTTTAAGGATTGCCACAGCATAGACAACTGGTGCCAAGCTCTCAGTTTATGTAAATTGGTGCAGCTCCAACAGCAGTGATTGCTTCTGAGTGTGCCTCATCCTGGAGGACCAACATAGGCCTTTTAAAAATCAAACGTACAAGGCCTTCAAAGCAAGATGTTTGTTTTAACACTGGCTTCGCAGCATCTCTCCAGCACAGCTCAATGTGTTGCTTCTTCAGAGAATTACTGCTCATGTGGTCTGAACAGGTATATTTTCTCATGTCCAGCACAGGAACTACAGGGATTTTGATAGAGCAATTCTTGATCATAGCAAGTTAGTTAGCTCCCAGAAGAGCTCAGTTTCCCTGAGATCCAGGAGACTCAAGTTGGAGTCTCGGTCTTGCTATTTCCCAGGTAAGAGCTGTATAAAATGCCAGCCTTTGGCTGTTCCAGAGTGCACGCCTTGTCCTTTTGGGATAATTGACCTTTAAGTGTGTAAACACTATGCTCAAATTAGAATATTAGATAAAATTTTAGGATAGGGACTTTAACCCTGAGCAATTTTCTCAACTGACTGCCAAGTGCTTTCCTCTTCTCTTGCATTCCTGTCTCAGATTCTTTTGTCTGTATGTGTATTTTCCCAAAATATTTAACCAGTTTGAAAGCTCTTGGATTTGCCTCGGTGTAAAATGGTGTGGGTGAAGTCTTGGCCAGTTTTGTGCAATAGGAAAACTTCTTCCTACCCCAAACTTCTCCAAAGCAGGCAGTAGTTAAGGTCTGTACTTTCCTTGCAGAGAACCACCTGTGTATCAGATCTGTCTTCCATCAACCTCATCTTCACCTGCAGCAAGATGCTGGCAGAGTAGCTTTCACTTTGAATTGTCCTGATTTTGCAGCTCAGGTTAGAAAAGTAGCTGGATGCTGTAGCTGCTGTTTTCCCTTCTGTCAAGGTTTAGAGGCTGGGCTGGCTACTAGCTGAATAACAGATGCTCTCTGTTAACCCCTCTCCCTTCCCAAGGGGGAATGGAGAGAGACTTATGGATTGGGAAAGAAGACTAAAAGAGCTTGGATGAAAATAATAATTTAAAAATTGAATATATACAATTATATTAAAGAAACCCAGTATCAAACCCACCTCCCCTGATGGCAGTTACATCACCATCACCACTGATGCTGTGGACCAGGCACTGGGGAAGTCTAAGACTGGACTCAGAGGCAGATGGGAACCAGACCCAGGAACACACAGATTGGGATGGAAGGTAGAATGGACAGAGTCTTCCTTGGATGCTGGCCATTGAAGAAGAGGCTTGACCCTTGGGTTCCCTCAGCTTTGTAGCCGATATGCTGTACATGGGGTGGCATCCCTCCCTGGTCAGTTTGGGGTCACCTGACCTGCCCCCTTCTTCCCCCAGGTTTGGCCTTTTACTTTCTGCACCCACAGTGTAGTGCGCGAGATTTATCAGTGACTTCGGTGCCCACAGGAACAAGTATCAGCAAGAGCCTTTCTGCACACACCAACCCTTGTCAGTAACTCTAAACATGGAGCGTGATCACTGCTGGAAGCAGAGACTGCAGGAATCTGCTGTTAACTTCAGACAGTGCAGGGAGTTAGAAGAGGCTGAGCTGAAAAGTAAAATGACTGAACAGGATTAGTTCTGTTCAGACTCAAACCAGGACAACTTCTGGGTGTTGCACACATGACATCAATATAAATTCAGTGTCCCCACAAGTGCTTTCTCTACCTTCACTTGCTATATATTCTTGAAGGACTATGCTCTGCTTTGTTCTGAAGGATTGATGGACCCAGAAGTATTTTTAGATGATGTAAAATTTTGTCTTTGAAATGAACAGTATATAGATTACCTGGGAGATTGATTTCTTAGGATGGCAGAGTGGGGAACAGAGGGAATTAAAATATCTGTGAGATCTCTGCAGGGTCAGTGATGTTCTCCTAGAGAAGCAAGTGATTATTAGTAAAAAAAAAATTCGGTTTATTCTTTAAAAAATTGTGCATCCAGAAAAGGATAATAACCAGACTCTACAGTAAAATCTGTTCTTGAGAACTAGCAACAAGGTGAAAATACCTAGTGGTATTCAAGCTTGTTTTGAATACTCATGTTGTCCAGACACATTAAGTTTTTTTTATGCTGATTAGTGACAACCCACAGAAGCCTAAAAGAGGGGATTTTATCTGACACTGGGGGAAAAAAAAAAGTGAAGTGACTTGTTGAAAGTTACAGGCCAAGTCTGCAGAATCATTAAAACAGAGGATTTCTTAAATTTCTATTGAAATAATTGAGCCATGTTTCTAATTTGTTTGGGTTTTTTTTCTTCCTTAACTATTGAGGTGTGACTGATAGCAGATTATGAGTTTTTTAATACTGGAAGCATTCTGAGAAAATCCCATATGTAAATATCAAGAATGTCAGTTATTTAGCATCTTTCATCATGGAAGATGTTGGAGTGCTTTGCATACTTAATACATTAAGTTCAAAAGTAGTGACCTGCTGTTAATTTTAGCGTGACTTTGAGACAGGGAACATTCAAGGGTGTAAAAAGGCAACAGTACTCCTAGATTTCTGCTCCCTTTTTAATACACACAGAGAAACATTATATATTTCTTAAATCTGAAGTCTATAGTGCAAAGCAAACCATGTTTCCAGCTTCAGCTGCTCTTAGGTTATTCTCCTCCCCTGATGGAAAGAAACCCTCTAGCTCAAATGCAGGAGACGATCACAGCGAAGGGCTTCATTTTATCTCAGCCAAAAGACAGAAAAGATTTTGAGTATTAAAAGTCTTGAACAATGAGAAGGGATCAGAATGGACAACAGTGTTCTGTCCTTTAATCTCTATTCAAAACAATGAGTAATAATTATACAATTTATTGCCTCTTCATTGAGGACACGTTTCCAGCTGGAGATGCTCCATGCCCAGTTCTCTGGGGCCTCAAGGCATGAACCTCCCGAGGAGAAGCAGTGGCTTCCCACACCAAGAGTGCTGCCCTCTTCTCCTGACAGAAAACACAAGTATGGAGTTGTGTAAATGAACAATGGAATTTCATATAGTTTCTATAACATGAGTTAAAGATCTGTTGAAGGTCCATGGGATGGATGTTTCCTTGACAAGTAGTCATGCCTCATCATGTCACAGAATCATAGAATGGTTTGGGTTGGAAGGGACCTTAATCATCTAGTTCTAACCCCTGCCATGGGCAGGGACTCTTTCCACTAGACCAGGTTTCTCAAAGCCCCATCCAGCCTGTCCTTGAACACTTCCAGGGAGGGGACAAATTACCATTTCTCTGGGCATCCTGGTCCAGTGTCTCACCACCCTCACAGTGAAGAATTTCTTACTAATACCTAATAGAATTCTACCCTCTTTCAGTTTAAAACAGTTATCCCCATATCCTATCACTACACTCCCTGATTAAAAAGTCCCACCCCAGATTTTCTGTAGGCTCCCTTCGGGTACTGGAAGGCTGCTATAAGGTGTCCCCAGAGCCTTCTCTTCTCCAGGCTGAGAGACCCCAGCTCTCACAGCCTGTCCTCACAGGGGAGCTGCTCCAGCTCTCTGATGAGCTTTGTGGCCCTACTCTGGACCTGACCAAGTTGATCCCTGTCTTTCTTACACTGGGATCCCCAGAGTTGGAAACAGTGCTCCAGGTGTGGTCTCACCAGAGTGGAGTAGAGGGGCAGGATGACCTATCTCAGCCTGCTGGCCAGACTACTTCTGATGCAACCCAGGATGTGATTGTCATGGCACATGATAGATGGATTCATCATTTATACCTCCAAGGGAATTAATTTCTCTATTTTGGGGTAATTACTATTTCTAGATGTTGTCACATTTGTTGTTTTACGAGTTACTTACTTGTCCAACACTACTTTACTGTATTATTAAAAAAATAAAATAAAATGAAAATACAAATTTAAGTCCAGTCTTTCCTTTCCTCTAAAAAAAAAAGTGCTGCTGCTTTATCTTTTCTTTCTTTGTTGTTGGCAGTGACCTCTCTGGAAAGAAGCCTTCGATCTCTGGGGACCTCAAATGATACTCAGGAGCTGCAGGATGGACTGTGAGTTCGCTTTGAATTGCTGGAGACCTCTTTTTGTTCCAGCCTTTTCATTTTTTTGCCTCATCCATCCTCTCTCTTTCTTCTGTCGCCTTTTTATAGCTGGACACATTTTTGTCAGGCTTATTTCATGGGTTTTTTTCTTTCTCTCAGTGATTAATGATGGTAGGACACATATTGATTGTATAAAGCTTTGCTTGTGCTGGTTTCAGGTGGCAGGGAATTGTAGGCAGCTAACAGAAAGTGATGGCCACAGTAAAAGAGGGTTTTCTGTGGTTGTGTCTGTGGTGTTAGTTGTTGGTGGTGGTTGTTGTTTTAAAATCTATTTTTAATGTGAAGCCGGAGTAGGATGTTTGTGTAGCTTTGTTCCCCTCCACTTGATGCTTTGAGAAACCATGAACCCAAGAGAGAAATAAAAGAGAGAAGGAGCAAAAAGATACTTTATAGATGGAAGTGTGTGTTGTGGTGTTGAAATCTGCATCACAGCATCATGTGACATGATGCTGAGAAAATGAAACTTGGGTTTCACTTGCAGTAGATACAGTTCATTAAACTTCTAGCTGTGTGTGTACACACAAACGTGCACGGTTAGCTTTCATTGTTTGCATGCTAATTAGAGAATTAAAATGGCTTTTCCGAATGCTGCGCAATTTATTAAAGCTGCTTCTTTTAATGCAGCTTGCATGCAAAAATCGAGTGCTTAGGATGTGTCTCTGATTTGATGGGTAGGACTGCAGTTCCTGCTGCAAGTCAGCGCTGAACAAGGGGGAGAATTTGGGTTCTATTTCTTTATATTGGCTTTGCACACTGCAATTTGCCTGATGGACTTGACTGACCTTCTCGGTGCAATATAAACTCAGCCTGGTTCTCAGTCTCTCTCCTCCTCTCACCAGCTATCATCAAGTGCATCAGATCTGTGTTAATTCATATATACACTTGTTTTGCAAACTTGAGGATTAAAAATAGTAGCGGTAATAATAGCTAGAAGATTTGGAACTAAATTTAGGAGATGGGAAAGGATGTATGACGAAGAAGACTGTGGAGGTCGATGTAATCAGGAAAGATGTTTACATGTACAAAATTACTTGCAGCATAAACCGCCTTGGTAACCACTAGAGATTCTTAACCCAGGAAAGCCTTTCTACCGTGCAGACCAGCTACTGTGTTAGCACTCCTAAACTATTCTCTTTTTTTACATATACATATATAACAATCAATTCCTTGACTTTCAGAGCACTTCTAAAACATGCCTAGATAATTTTCTTCTTTCCTGAGCAGTTACATAAATAGATGTATAACACACTAATTGCAATCATTATTTTTCATCTTGGAATTATCATTAGTTGTCCAGATAGCTAAATGCAGATTATTTTTGTTTTTATTTTTACCGTGCTTCCCTGCCCTTGTCGTCAGCCCCAGAATTCCTCCAGCCTTCTTCTGCCCTCCTGGTTCATGCCTTCAGGAGGTTCCTCCTGATTTCTCCCCTTGGCTCATTGTATCTCTGGACTGAAGAGTTTGAGGGTGCCAAACTGAGGAGGGACCATCATTTCTTTTCCATTCAATCTCTCCATTCTTTCATCCTGTCCTAACACTGATGGGTCCTTTGCATTGCCCCCTATTTCATCACCAGAGGCGTACAAGCGGCCTTGACTGCTCTACAAGCACCTCTGCCTGTCTCTCATGAGAGCTGCACCAGCAAAAAGCAGCATGCCGTGAATCACAAGAGCTGGCAGCGCATATATCTCTATGTTCAGGAGCAAGCAGAGGGTCAGCTCTTCAGGTGACACCTTTGGGGCAGCGTTTTCTGCTTCCCTGGCTGCAAATCATGGCTTAATCTTCCTCCTTTGCCACTTGACCCCTTTCCTTCAAAGGCTGATGCATGTTTCTCCTTGAACATCCTCTAACTTGGAAGATGGTTGGGGAGCAACGAGCGAACATTTGGTAGGTTCATAGCCTTGGCTATTAGTAAAATGATAGTGTTTGTAGTTATCTAGACAGTAAAATTGCCATGCTTTCTACTTTCATCCTAACTAGATGACTTCCACTCTGCCTAAAATGATACTGTTAGGCAGGTATGGGGAGGCAGAGTATTTGGGAATACAGATTCATGGTGAACAGTGGTCCTGGCACATAGGACATTTAGCTATTATAATCTGTGAGTTCAAAAGTATTTGCTTACCTAGCTGCAGAGTCCTGCTAAAACAGTAAAAAAAAAAAAAAAAACCAAACCCAAAAAACCCGACTCCTTTTCAAATTCATGCAGACTTTCTGCCTCTTACGTACAGGACTCATAAGAGCATCAGATGAGGACAAGCTTCTTACTGTCAAATTGCGATGTTCCGTTTTCTGGATCAGTTTCTCTCCCTTTGATAGCTGTGTCTGTGGTAAGGGAATCTGGGAGAGTTCATCCCAAATGGAGTGCCAGCTCTAGTCAGCGAGACAGACTTGGCTGCTGTTGTGCGAGTAGGGTGAATAATCTTGGTGAAAGCTCTTCCCAGAGTCATCACAAATCCTGTGCTTGGAGCTGGAATTCCTGGCAAGTGAAACTTAACTGCTCGTGAGTAGTTTGAGATGGAGTTGGCTGAATGCAACTGACCCTGGATTAATCGAGGAGGGAATGGGAGTAAAAGGAAAAAAGGTGCATGGAGCTGAGATGGGGAGCTCAGGGCCAGTAGGTGATGCTGACAGCTTTCTCCGGTGATGCTTGGCTACAAACAGCTTGTGAAGTACTGATACATTGCAGGTAAAATCCTGACCTTTGCTTTAATAATCCAGACTCTCAAGGCAGTTATCTACCTCAGCCAGAGGCTGTGGGCTGAGGGCTTTCTCCACCCTTAGGCACTGAAGTTAACCAGCTTTTAATTTAGGTAAATAAAATTAATTTCTCAGGTAAAGCAGTGTCCCCAAAAGACAGTGAAAACCAGTCTCTATTCTTGTGAGTGTATGTGTCTGGTTAGTCTCCCAACACCCTCAAAAATGAGGCTGGAAACGAAAGCATCTCTGTAAACTGGACAGTGCTCTCTGAGAAGTACAGTATGCTCCCCTATATCAATCTTGTCCACTTCTGTTCATTACTGACCCAACAATTGAGGCGTGAAGAATGCCTTTGCCCAACTGAACACAGAGGCTTGGGTCCAGAGGCATCCACCTTTAAAAGTTACTGTGAGGATAAGGCTTCACTGTCTACCATCAGATTTCTCTTTTCCTGCAAACAAAATTTTACAGAAGAAATTCAGAAGTAGCATTTAAAAATAAATAAGTCTTGCATTTTTTCACAATCTGACCCAGTCTTATTGTGATGTCAAGAAAAGAAAGGTGATCGTGCAGGTTGCAAGTACCATTTGATGGCTACCTCAAAGCCATGAGACTGAGCTTTTGGTGGCTTGAAGGGACCTTGATGCCCTTTCAGTGGAGACTGCTTGACCATAGCAGAGATCCATGCTCTCCAAGCCAGTCTTCCTGCATTGCTCACCTCAGTGAGAATGAGAAGTCTGTCTCCTTATGGAACATTTGTCCTTAGCTTATTGCATGTGGAAGGTCAAGAACAGTATTGCATAGGGTTACAGCCATAGCTTGCTTACTTTTTTTTTATGTGTATTTGGGATGTAGCCCCCCCCTTGTGGCAGTTCTGTGTCCTTTACCAGTCACTAGCAGAAGTATTTACCCGTTTAGGGGAGAGTTAGAAGAAGGCTATTTTGGGGGCTTTTATCACTGATGAGATCTCTTTTGACTGAGCCCATACTGCAAAAATGTGATTATTTCCTCTAATTTGAGGAAAAGCCCAAATTTTAGCATCCACCTCCCTTCTCCCATCGGCATTAGTTTTTTACAAAATGTGCACATTAGTGAAGTACATAGAGGAATTTTTTTTCTGCAGCTGAGAGGGTTCAGCTCTACCTCTGTACAGTGTGAGAAAATAAACCAGCTTTTCTGATGGAATTGATACAGCAATCCTGGTTAAGATGGTGCATGGCAAAGAATTCTGATGGCCACAGCCTAGGTGTCCCATTTGAGCAGTATGAGTGAATATATACCCACAAAACACTCACTCTCTGCAGAACCCTGATGCTGTTTTGTGTGTAATACTTTAATGATTTCATTAGGGCTATGCTGCAGAACTGATCGTGGAGCAGCATTGCAAAGGAGTTCCAAAGTATTTTCCAAACAGAAATTTTTGTGATCTGAGCTGCTTCAGGGTGAGACAAAAGCAACAGTCCTGGAAGAGGACACCCGCTTTCCCTGGGCATGCAAATTGTGCCAAAATACATACATAGTTAGCTGAGATTAGAGGAAACTTCATCTCCTTCACTATTCTACAGGCATTTTGCCACATCACCAGAACAACTTTTGGGAGGTGAATAAAATCACTTCATCAGTTTATTTTGCCATCAGATGAGCTGGAAATCAAGTGATACCTGTGGTGAAACACTATGAATGCAACATATGCAGGGTGCCCATGGGAGGAGAAGCATCCCTATCCATGCTTGAAGCCTCTATGAACAACAAGAGTCAATGGCAATGAGCTCTTCACTGCGCTCGGGCTCAGCCTTTGGTGGTTTGCTGGGTTTGTAGAAGCACTTTTGAAACATACTGACACTCAGGACATCATCATTAAGCCTAGGGTGGGTTGGACCCAGCTATGGCTCTTTCTTGACACTGTTGTTCAAATCACCTTCTTTATGGATAAGACCATAAGGTCTTATGGGATGTTTCTACATGAGCTCTATCTATGGTATCAGTCAAACTACAGCTCATACTCCTACCATATGAGTATTGAAGCTATTGAGATGCCCATGTGTGTCTGAGACACACAAGTGGGCTGGCAGTTTTGGCCAAGTACTTGTAGTTCATTCTCTTCTGAAATAGCAGCTGACACGCTAGGGTACCTTGCGTGACACTAGGTGTCCCCTGAATCAAGTGAGAGAATTGCCACTAGTAGTTCACCTTCAAGAGGAATGGTTAAGGCAACTCAGTTTCTTCCTACCTAACATACTACACTAAGAAGCCTGGTAACCCTTGACTTTTTCATGGGGTCCTTAGTATCTCAGCTGGACTGAAGACATCTTTGGACATATCCAGCTTCCCCTGTGTGTGCTCCAGGGAGGCTGAATGGTTGTCCTTATGGCTAGAAGCCTCACCAGCCTGCTGTGGAGGTGGATGAATCACTGCCCCTCAGCTTTTCCAAATTGACATAAAACAATAGAGGCTTTTTTTCTCAGTTTGTTTTATCACTTATGAATATTTTTTCCTTTTTCCTATCTTACCCTTATGTTTGAGAAGCTGGAGGTAGAAGTTTAAAAAAAAAATCTTTCTTTTGAAAGATTCTTTTAAAAAGGTTTTAATTCCTCTGGAATGCAGATTGATTTAGAGCAGAAAGAGATTTTAAAGTCATAATTCACTGAAAGAAGATTTCTTTTAAAGTGAATCAGACAGAAGCTTTTAAGTGTCAGCGTGTTTAATTAAGGGTAGGATTTAATAATATTTTATATGGCTTTGTTATGCTGCTTGTATAAGCTTAAAAAAAAATAAAACAACCAGATTTCCATAAATATTTTGAAATGTCGTTTTAATTCTATTAATATGTTAAACCCTTCAAAGCAATACCTTCCCTGTTCAACTCAAAGCAGTCGGATTAACTTTATCTATCCTCCATTTATCGCTGCTGGCATCAATTTCTGACATGAAAAACCTTCTAGGTTTGGCAGTAAAAATGGGTTGCCAGATTGCAACATTTGCATTTAACTGTATAATACACTTGCTGCATTAATAACTGTATTTATGTGACAGATCTCACCCTTAAGAATCCCAGAGCTCTAGATATATGACATCTTTGTGATAAATGACACAAGCTGGTGATGAACTGCAGAACTCTCCAATGATGATAAATTCATCTGCTTTTCACCACCTTCCTTGCTTCGAGGGGTCCTTGGAGTATCCTTTCACATGCCTGAACAGTTTCTAATGGTCACTACAAATCAATCTGTCACAGAAACTTCTCTTGTCATTGTTTTCCTCCCAAACTGCCCTTGTTAGAGGTCTGAGGTGGCCAGAAAGCTTGGTCAAAGGAATAGCATTTTCCTACATCAAGATAGACTTTGGAAGCAAGCTGTGAATTTTAGCCCATAAAGTGATGGAGCAATGATTAGTTTGTGGCAAGTGATGGATGCACCTTCAGGAGGTGCAAGCTTAGAGACAAGGAAGGATGGCATCTGGGGGACAGCCAATTATCTTCTCTTGAAGATCTCTTACTGTCACTGCTTCTTATGTATTTTTTTTTTTCATGTTCACATGTCTTCACTCACACTTTCTGATCTCTTGGTGTCATGATGAGTTAAGGAAAGAAGACCATAGGAGGCCGCTAACTCGTGGTTTCTCTGCAGGTCAAAACTGGATTGTATAGGAGCCTTACCTTTCCCACATATTCTTGTTCCCATCCTAGTTTGCAGATTTGCCCATCAGCTTTAGGTCTAGCTAGCTAAACACCAGGGCTGTAACATTGTCAGAGGAGGTGAGGAACAGGAGAAGGTGGCTATCACAGTTTTCAATCCAAGGAAACAAGGTCTGCAGTAATGTCCCACAGCCTTTATGCCATTCAAAGCATGGCTCTAGGTAAACAGAGATGAGTGTTGTCTTCTACCAGTGACTACATAGTGTAAAAATAAACCTCCCTGCTCCATGCACCCTTTTTGTTTTGGTGCCTCAGGTGAAGAGTGTATGCTTCTATTTTGGAAGGCAACTGCATCCTTCAGCAAACACGCTGTTTGTAGCCAGAAATTTTTACACTACCAGAAGCGTAGCTGGATATTGCTGTGTGTAAAAATACCATCGTGCTTGGTCTTTTCATAAATTTATTCTAAGATGCTTATCTGGGAAATGCTAAACTCACAGTGATTTATTTTTTTGATTTTTGGGTGACAGTAGGAGGAATAAATAAATAGAATAAACCACTCCCTTGCTTTTCATCTCTTAGACCGCTGTGATAACAGCAATACGGCAATGCTTTTGTTAATTTTTTTTCAGAAGCATTTTTGAGCTTAATTGTTGGAAAATATCTAGATATCCTCTCCTATTATTACCCTAAATACTGCCTTTTTAATTTTGGGTTTACTTCTTTTGCCATTCTCAGGTGTTAGAAATGAAATGTGGTATTTTGACTAGGTGAAAGTTTGGCATCCTGCATCAACAGAAGAAAATTCATTCTCTCTCACCTTCAAAAAACAAACCAGCTCAACTATTTTACCTCTTTCTTCCCACAGATTTAGTGAAAGCATGAGTTCACAGTTTCTCACAGGGCAAATAATTTTTTATTTGGGTTGAAATATCTATGGGCAGGAAGTTTAACAACTTGAGATCCTGCTTGGACGGACTTGCCTCTTGATTTGTTAAGTGCAAGTTTTGTAAACTTCTTTAGACAAAAAAAAAAAAAACCACAAAAAAAAAAAAAAAAAAAAAAAAAAAAAAAAAAACCCGGGGGGGCGGGGGGGCAGGTTGGGTTTTAC
>JANIJG010018028.1:6991-34975 GCA_024611175.1 Megaceryle torquata
GCAGAGAATGCTGGAGCCTGGCACTGCTAGCAGAGAGTGATGGGGATAACACCTGTGTCCAGTGTGACCAGATGAATTATCTGCTCAGCTAAAGGAGGAGATTGAAAGGCAGAGAACAATAAGGGAATGTGAAAGGGAGATAGACTGCTGGAGTCAGGTCCTGCTATCCTTGAGGATAGGGCAGGAGGTGGAGGCTCCATTAGAATAAGAGGAACCTCTCCTTCCTTGTCACCAGGTAAAGGAAGGGAACCTAAGAAATGAGGGAGAATGGAAACAGGTCTCTGCTTGGGGAGGCAGAAGAATCCCCTCCCGGCCTTCTTCCCCTTCCCAGTTGCCCTTGCACAACAGGTATGGGGCTGTGGAAACTGAGGGACAAACAAATGATGATCGAGATGAAGGTCCATCAGGGGAATGGCACAGGGTAAATCGGTCTCCCCCATGCATTACGACCAGCTCTAACAAATAAAAAAGGAGGGTCATTATAGTTGTCGACTCCCTTCTGAGAGGAACCGAGGGCCCCATATGATGGCCAGATCCACACCATAGGGAAGTCTGCTGCCTCCCTGGGACCAGGGTCAGAGATATTACTAGGGAACTCTCTGGTCTGGTACGGCCATCGGACTATATACCCTCTATTGATTATTCAGGTTGGTAATGATGATGTTATGGAGAGAAACCTGAAGACAATTAAAAAAGACTTCAGGGCCACAGGGAGATCTTTGGGGGGCTTGGGAGCCCAGGGGGTGTTCTCTTCAATCCCTTCAGTGGCAGGGATGAATACTGAAAGAGGAAGGAAGACCCACCTGATTAACATGTGGCTGAGGGTCTGGTGCCACCAATAGAATTTTGGGGTTTTTGATCATGGGGAGCTTTACGCTGCATGGGGTCTGCAGGCAACAGATGGAGTTCATCTGTCCCAAAAGGGGAAAAGATTCCTTGCACATGAGCTGTCTGGGCTCACTGAAAGGGCTTTAAACTAGGTTTGAAAGGGGAAGGGGACAAAACAGGGCTGGCTAGAGCTGAGCCTAAGGGTGGCAGACCGTTGTTAGGAATTAAGTTGTTAGCCCGGCTCAAGTGCCTTTACACTAATGCACACAGTATGGGAAACAAGAGGGAGGAGCTGGAGGCCACTGTGTACCACAACTGCTACGATATAGTTGCCATTACAGAAACATGGTGGGATGACTTGCATGAGCGGAGTGCTGCAACGGATGGCTATAAGCAGAATAGGCAAGATAGAAAGGACAGCGGGGTGGCTCTCTATATTAGGGAGTGTTTTGATTGCATGGAGGTCAACAAGTGTGACAGACTTATTGAATATTTATGGGTAAAGTTGAGGAAGGCCAATGAGGCAGATATCCTATTGGGAGTTTGTTACAGACCACCCAACCAGGATGAAGAGGCTGATGAATTGTTCTACAGACAACTGTCAGAAGCCGCAAAATCGCAAGCCCTTGTTCTTGTGGCGGACCTCAACTTACCAGACGTCTGGAAATATAACACAGCAGACAGGAAACAGTCTAGATTCCTGGAGTGTGTGGAAGATAACTTCCTGACTCAGCTTGTGAGCCCACCAGGGGAGGTGCCTTGCTGGACTTGTTGTTTACAGAGAAGGTGTGCTGGATGATGTGGTTGTTGGAGGCTGTCTTGGGTTTAGCAACCATGAAATGATAAAGAGTTCTCAATTCTTGGCCAAGTAAGGAGAGGGGTCAGCAAAACTATTATGATGGACTTACGAAGAGTAGACTTCAACCTGTTTAGAACACTACTTGAAAAAGTCCCTTGGGGTGCAATCCTAAAGGGCAAAGGGGTCCAGGAAGGCTGGACTTTTTTCAAGAAGGAGCTCTTAAAGGCATAGGAGCAGGCTATCCCCATGTGTCGTAAGACAAACCGGTGGGGAAAACCATCAGCCTGGCTGAACAGGGAGCTTTTGCTGGGACTTAGAAGAAAGAGGAGAGTCTACCACATTTGGAAGAAGGGGCAGGCTACTCAGGAAGAGTATAGGGATTTAGTTAGGTCATGTAGAAAGAACATTAGAGGGGCAAAAGCTCAGCTAGAACTCAGCCTGGCCACCATTGCAAGAGATAATAAAAAGTGTTTTTACAAATATCTAAACAACAAAAAAATAACCAGGGAGAATCTCCACCCTTTATTGGATGTGAGGGGGAACATTGTTACCAAAGATGAGGGAAAGGCTGAGGTTCTTAATGCCTTCTTTGCCTCAGTCTTTAACAGTCAGTCCAGTTATCCTCATGGTATTCAGTCCCCTGAGCTGGAAGATAGGGATGGAGATCAGAATAATCCCCTCACAATCCAGGAAATAGTAGTGAAAGACCTGCTAAGCCAAGTGGACACCCATAAGTCTATGGGGCTGGATGGGATCCACCCGAGGGCGCCGAGGGAGCTGGCGGAGGAACTTGGCAAGCCTCTCTCCATCATTTATCAGCAATCCTGGTGAACCGGGGAAGTCCCAGATGACTGGAGACTTGCCAACGTGCCACCCATCTGCAAGAAGGGTAGGAAGGAGGATCTGGGGATCTACAGGCCTGTCAGTCTGACCTTGGTTCCTGGGAAGATTATGGAGCAGTTCATCTTGGGAGTGATCACGAGGCAAGTGCAGGACAACAGGGGGATCAGGCCCAGCCAACATGGGTTCATGAAGGGCAAGTCCTGTTTAACCAACCTGATCTCCTTCTACGATCAGGCGACCCACCTGGTGGATGAGGGAAGAGTGGTGGATGTTGTCTACCTGGACTTCAGTAAGGCATTTGACACCGTTTCCCACAGCATTCTGCTGGAGAAGTGGCGGCTCATGGCTTGGACAGGCAGACTCTGCTGGGTTAGAAAATGCTGGGATGGCCGGGCCCAGAGAGTGGTGGTAAATAGAGTTAAGTCCAGATGGCAACCAGTCACAAGCAGTGTCCTTCAGGGCTCAGTTTTGGGACCAGTCTTGTTTAATATCTTTATCAATGACCTGGATGAGGGGATTGAATGCACCCTCAATAAATTTGCAGATGACACAAAATTAAGTGGGAGTGTTGATCTGCTGAAGGGTAGGAAGGCTCTGCAGAGGGATTTGGACAGGCTGGAGAGATGGGCTGAGGTCAAGTTTAACAAGGACAAGTGCCAGGTCATGCACTTCAGTCACAACAACCCCAGGCAGCGCTCCAGGCTTGGGGAGGACTGGCTGGAAAGCTGCCTGGCAGAAAGGGACCTGGGGGTGCTGTTGGACAGCCGGCTGAACATGAGCCAGTAGTGTGTCCAGGTGGCCAAGAAGGCCAACGGCATCCTGCCCTGTATCAGAAATGGTGTGATCAGCACCTGTACTCAGCTCTAGTGAGACTGCACCTTGAGTACCGTGTCCAGTTTTGGGCGCCACAGCACAAGAAGGACATTGAGGTGCTGGAGCAGGTCCAGAGAAGGGCAAGGAAGCTGGTGAGGGGTCTGGAAAACATGTCTTATGAGGAGAGGCTGAGGGAACTGGGGTTGTTTAGTCTAGAGAAGAGGAGACTGAGAGAACCTTATTGCTCTCTACAACTACCTAAAAGGAGGTTGTAGCAAGGCTGGTGTTGGTCTCTTCTCCCAAATGACTAATGGTAAAAGGAGAGGAAATGGCCTCAAGTTGCATCAGGGCAGGTTTAGATTAGATATTAGGAAGAAATTCTTCACTGAGAGAGTGGTTAGGCACTGGAACAGGCTTCCCAGGGAGGCGGTGGAGTCATCATCCCTGGAGGTGTTTAAAAAATGAGTGGACATAGCACTTGAGGCTATGGCTAATGGATAGATAGATGTTAGGATGAAGGTTGCACTTGATGATCCTAGAGGTCCTTTCCAACCCAAATGATTCTATGATTCTGTGATTTAACCTGGGAAAGAAAAAAGACTGAGATGTAGAAACAGAGGCAGCACACTGTTCTGCCTTCCTGACCACACAGGCTGTTTGAAGTATACCAAAAAAAATAAGGTCAATATTAATATTAAAAAAATTATGCTAAAGGTAAATGAACATGGCAACATTTCTTCCACATCCCTGAAGGTTTCTGGAATGATGTTAATGAGTTGGAAATCTGTGAAGTGCAATTGTTTGGTAATTCAGATATGGTTTAGAGAGGTTCATCAAGCTATCTCCTTATGAATGGCAGACCTCATCTTGAGCAAAATGTAGCTTCAAGAGCTGCCTGGAATCTGGCATTTAAAGACCATGGGCTTTCTACAGCTGGAGAGAAATGAGAGTGACTGTCATGTCAAGGGAGAGACAAGACAATGACTCCCTGAACATATGTGCTATAAAATAATCAGGGTAATAGACCCAGAAAGTTTGACATTGTTCCTTGGCAGGAGGTGTCAGTAACTGTCACCCTGAGACAGGTCAGGTGGCAGCACCATGGCAGGAGACCATGGAGTCGTTGTGTTCCTCCTCAGCACCATGGTGTCAGATCCCGTGGCAGGGCTGTTGGCATGGCCCTCTCAGGGGGACCCTGTCCCACAGGAAGCACCAGGACTTTTGCCTAAAAACATTTCAAGCATAAGCCTTTCCAAAAATCAGAGTTACTTGCAAGGGCTGTGAATCCAGGAGGGTGAGAAAGACCTCATGAGGGGGAATTGCCCCTAGCAGTCTGGTGAGGCTTCCTCTGCCATTTGGGTAGCAGTGTGAGAAACAAGCAAGATTCAAGCTTTTCAGGGAGAGTGAGTTTCTTTCAAAGCACCCTTCTCATTCCTCCCTCTGGAGGAATCTCTGGTGCTTCAGAAGAAGACAGAGAAATTGATGTCACAAAAGGTGAAAAATTTCCAGTCTTGCCAGTGACAGACTGAACCTGGAGACACAGGTCGGTCAGTTTGTGTCATTAATACAAAGCAGGCACCTTGTTCTCCAGTGACACTTGGGAGTGGGGGACATTTATAGGCAGGACGTGTCTGGCTTCTGTGTTTCCCATAGCTGTAGACATCTACCTTCAAGAACCTGGAGCACTTACTAGTCCCCTCACCCTGGGCAAGCCGTATTTCACCATTGTCTTCATGTAGCAGAGTCAGCTCTCCTCCATTCCTCTCCCTCTGAGCCAGTCACACTCATGTTCTCAGCCAGACTCAGCAAGGATGTCCTGGAAAGGGACTTTTTTGCTCTTCTCCCCCTTTCCCCCCTAGTGGATCCAGGCAGTGATGGCAAACAGTGCCTGGTGGCCAAGTTAGGCTGAAGAGACTTTGACCACCCCTTCTACCTCTTCCCTCCTTCACCCCAAAGGCCAGACTCACTCCCAAAGCTCATCTGAAAGATTAAAAAAGTTCCTCAACTACAGATACAAAAGACAAACATTTTGTTTGTTTGTTTTTGATAAGAGTTGTTTAATATCAGCCTAAAGAAATGCCAAGACCTTGTGGTGGTTGCCAGTATGACCCATGAACCAGTGGTGTGTGGATTTCATGCACACAGGCTGGTTCCAAGGAATGTGCTGATGGACAGGTGAATATTTCCACATAGTTTTATGCAATAATTACACAAAGAAATTGGGAAATCCAAGATTGTTAGAATTAAACAAAAAGAGTGAAAGTAGTTTGTATTGTTACTAAATGCAAAGCTAAATCTTAAACTGGTTTAAATTCAGAAAATATTAAGGCCAGATAGATTTTTAAAAAGACTAAAAAACATTCCTTTGTTCTGTAATAATGAAGTGAGAATTTCAGTGAATTCAGGACTACTGGGAGACCTAGCAGCATAGGGGGAAAAAAAGATACCTTCCTCTCATCTAACAAAAGGTGGCAGGACATGGTACATAACACCCTGAACAAGTGTCCCTTTGCTTTTCAGAGTGTTTCATTTGCAAGAAAATGGTGTCTGTGGGGGTTCCCTCTAAGATATCCATGTATGTGAGCTACCAAAATATGAAGAATTTACATTCAAGTGATATTTAGCTTCCAGTTTTCAATAAACAACACTATCCCAAGCAGAAATTTTTTTATTGCTTACATTTTAACACATGATAATGATGTTTGGCTGTTTATAGTTACATCAAATTGTGCTTCATGCAAAAAGAGACATTGTCATGCAAAATGAACCAGGCATCTGGGGAAGCAGAATGCTGGAAATATTAAGCTTTTTTTTTTTTTTTTTTTGAGTAGCTTTATAACAATGCAAATAAAGCAATTTAGACTATAATGGCTGGCCTGATACAGAGGAACAGCCAGTGACAGCCCTTGCAACAGGAAAGCCTGTGTTCCCTCCAGCACATGATGCTCTGGTAAAGTCCGTGGCAGATGCTTTCGGTACTTCAGAACTGCACCATCTGGTTACTTTCATTCCTGTAACAAAAGTAAGGGTATGTTAAATTATTATTTGGGATACAGTCACAGCAACATAACTGTAGACCTGAAGTGTCCAGGCAATAGAAAGGAGAAAGAGGCACCAATCCAGAGCTAGTATGTTAGATCTGAGGGGTTAAAGTCAGTAAGTATCATTTTCCCAGCTGGAGACTGGTCAGAGGATGAATCTGGTGGATGATGGGATGGATGTAGAAATAGAAGGGAGAGGTGTCCAGAAAGAAGAAAAAAAATTAAATTTGCTCATGTATAGGAAAAGTAAATAGACTTGAGGGCTGCACAAAGACAATGATATGGCCAGAGGAGTGGAGGGATTTTCCTGTTGGCTACCAAAAGGCATATGGCTGGGCCACATAAACATCTATTACAGAGAGAAGGAACATTCAGTGCTAATGACCTGATCCAGATATTTTCTGTCAGAGGCCTTACCACCCCCACACATACTCACTTTTTTTTCCACACAAGCATAGTCATCAGCACATTAAAAATTACTCCTTTCATTAGAATTATTTTCAGGCCCATCTGTGATGCAGACAGCATGTTCAGGTTCTCATCTGTAAAAGTAACAGAGAGTGAAAGTTGCAAGAGCACTGAGATATCCTGCCTTCCAGTCAGACTTAAAAGCACTTCTTAATGAAGCTGTTCCACTTCGGGTGGTTGAGTCATCTGGAAGGACTGCTGATGACACAGGGAGCAGGAGTGTCTCACAGAGACTTAAATATCTTCCACTTGGCATTTCAAGGGCCAGGTTTTCATTCAATAGCTACTTAATTATCCAGTGTAAAAGTCTGTCAACCACCTAGCTGTCTTTAAATACAGTGTATTATGAACTCAGAATGCTGGAGGCATCCCTTCATCCTCTCCTTACAATTTAAGATGGGCAAGGGGAAAACAAGTTAAATTTCATTCAAAGAACACAATATCTATTTGGATTTTCTGTTAAATTTAAATTACAAAGCCATTTTCATTTGTAAATACATTGATCCATATTGGGGAAGCAGGGACCTGTCATCAAAAAGTCAGTTTATGTTTATCTTTGAAAATCTCTCTCTGAAATGACTGATCAAATCAGCCAAGTTTACTGATTAATATTTTTCTGAAGCGGTGTTTTGGAAACATTTTGCTAACTGTTTTTTTTTTTTTTTAGCAAGGCAGCATGTTTGCAGAGGTACAGCTACTCTGTAAACAGGGCGAGAGCAGAGGCAGGCTCAGTGCCTTTGAACTAGCAGGAGCAGCAATTGCTTGGGCTCCAGCACAGCTGAGTGTCCCCTACAGCCATGAGCTGGAGCAAAGCTTGCTCAGCTGCACTGCATCTCCAGTGCAACCCTGCTTCTGAGCACACGCTTCAGAAACCGCCTGCTTATCTCTTGGTTCATTAGGTGTTTGTGAACCCAAAAATAAACCCAACTCTTCTAAGTCTGAAATGCAGACATACATCCAGTAAGGCTGACTCATATCAGTGTCTTAAATCACTGTGTGATGATGAGTAGCTGTTTTGTTAGTCCTAGTATGTAGGCACTGGCTACATTGGTAATATAAGATTGCCATCTCAAAACTGGAAGACTGCATTAGCCCAGTGACTTCCAATCTTGACATTTAAAACCTGTGGGGCCCTTTTGGAAATTTTCAATATAAGCTTTTTGCTCAAGAGGAATTCTGCAGAAAGGAACATCAGCAAAAATGTGGGAAGATAGTTCCATTAATCAGGCCAAGCTGTACTCCTAAAACACTGTACATACCTGTCCTGAAGTGTAGTGACATCCCTGTAACACAGACAGTGCTTGCACCTGCAGATAGTAGCAATAAATTTAATTAATAATAGAAATATACTTCTTCAGAAGTTCATAAAGATAGCTCTGCTTATAAGGGCTGGATTGGAGGTTCTGGCCAGTAAACCCTCCCTTAAATACTAATTTCTGCTGTTTTCATGGCAAGCTTAAAATATGATCTTATTAAACTTTATTATTCCATCCGACAAAGGAATTTCAAGCTTTATATACTCCCGAGTGTGATTTTAAGATCTCTCTGCTGTGACTGTACCAGTCTACTGACCCTTAATCTTCTTTCCACCAAGGAGCAGAGCAAAAAAAAAGACTACAAAGCAACATTCCTCTGTAGTGTCAGAGCATAATTCAGCATTGCTTGCAGGGTTGGGAGATGTGAGCAAGTCTTGCTCATACTAATAAATAGCACAGCAACCAGAGTAGCTCTAGCCCTGTACACACATCCAGCAATGCCTTACCACTTTCAGGATCCTCGCCCTCCAGTTTTCCAAAGCCCTCATGATTTGCAACACACTGCATTTCATCTTTCTTGGCCCAGTAGGTTGACAGGTAGCTTGCTTCCTGTTTGTTTTCAGACGTCACCATCTCCACAACAGCATTTGTCTGCTTGTCAGTGAAGTCAAGAGTAAGACTTTCAGGGGAGTAATCTGTGATAAGGCACATTTCCAAGTCCTGATCATCTTTAGAGGTCAGCCTGTAAACTGAAGGAGATGGAGTAACATCTGGAAATGGAGAAGAGAGGATTAGATTAGATGAGATGAGAGTGCACAGTCATAGTTCCTTCAGTTTTAACATACAGACACTTAAGTATGGAGATTTTTCCACGACTCCAGTGAGAAGTTGCCTTATTGACAGGATCTTGTGCTAGGACACCTTTAGAGAACCAAGGCAACCACAGCAGATGATGCAGGAGCCACATGAGTCTTACATTGACTTATTTTGTGTGGAAGACACAGAGAGTGGTAAAGCAGGGTCCCTAGACCATCAGAAATGATACTCATGGGCATTCAAATCCCGGATGTCCATATCTAACCTAGTCACTCCTCTCTGCACCAACTCATACGTCAACTGCAGCCTGGGCTTCCTGTTGGTCTTGGCCTGGCTGCCCTCACTTCTTGCTTCACTGCTAGGCAATGTAAGAGAACAGAACAGCCCAGGGGCATTCTGCCTTGTCTGTAAATGTTTAGTCAAATCCACCACTGACATTCAAAATCCACCTGTCCCAAGTAAAAGTGTCCACATTTACCACCAGTCTAGCTAATTGTGTTCCTATAGGAGAAAGCTCTGAAAGCCACTGCGAGGTACATTTAGGGAAGGAAAGATGGAACATATGAGTGTTTTATGATGTTCCACCAACCAACAGTGCAGTGGAAGCTTTTGTAACTAAATTTTACTCTGCAGAAGAGGGGTTCAGAGAACTAAAGGCTGCAGATATAAGACACCTGGGGTTTATTTCTGTTTTCTTCCTGCTAGTAAGTCAGTTAGACTTGGATTTTCCACACATATCAAAACACTACCTGTGGTTAAACTCTTTCCTGCACATTTAGCTTTGTAAATTTGTACTCTAAGCTTACATTTTATCTTGCCCAGCTCCTGAAGGCTGATTCTCTGAGAAGGTGCTTTCCTAAATCTTTGTTTATGTGTAATAGTGAACTATCATGGATATTGCAGTACTGTAATGATGAACAGATGAAATATCATTGAAGACATTAACTGTAGCCAAGATGCAGTTTTGGAGCTCTCAGCAACCCACTGGCTGCAGTTTCCATTTGACTTCACAATCCCAGGTTTGAACCAGAGCTTCAGTTCACTTTTATAGACTGACAAAGTGTTACCTTATAGAGATGAAGGTTTAGATGAATATTTTTGTTACACACCACACTGGTAAATATTGTAGAAATACTAAAGACAGCTTAGCTCCCAGATGAAGAAGATTTTTCTTCCCATGGGGGAAATTTGGACTAAGTCTTGGCTTTTAGAAACTGTCACAAAATCTTATACAAGTGCAGACCCTAGTTCTATCTCTGAAAGTGGTCAACACCTTAGAGAAATAGCTACACTTCTTTATTAGATGATGTCAGAAAAAAACAAAACAAAACAAAACAAACCTAATCCACAAAGCCTAATGATTCATTCTCTGGCCCTTCTTCTGGTTTGTAGTTCATCTATGCCAGCTTTGCCCTAGCTTTGAAAAAACGGATGAGACTGTCTCTTACCCAGCTACACAGAATAGGGTCTAACCTATATTCTCACTCCCTCAACTTCACTCCCCACCTCCCATACTCCAAGTTATTGTTTGGAAATAGATTTTAGTGATCATTTGTTAGGGAGAGAAAGAAAAGGAGCAGATAAAAAAGTTTGATGGTAGATCCCTGTACCATTTTATACAGATGAACCAAGGAACATCATTGTCATGGAGTACATGGAGACAAAAGAGAAGAGACAGAAATGATGAAACTGTTCTACTTCTCTCTTATAATGCACACTATGCTTTCTGAAGAACTATCCACCTCTCTCAAAATTATGGTGTTTTTCTCCCTTTCAATCTGTGCAATGCTTTTATCTCAAGCAGATAAAAAATAACATCCTTTATTTCCAGGCAGCTTCAGCAGCACCCTGCAAAACAGTCATTTCTCATTCTTGCTCAGAGTGGCTGCTGGCTTTGTTCCAGTACTAGGTACTGTTTCTGATAAGTTCCTTTGCACATTTACACAGTTATGAAAGTCTGCAGATACTCTTGGTAAATATCCGCTATTATAACCACAGCACTGTGACCTGTTTCCTGTTATTCTGTCTTAATGAGTTGGTGGATGTGTTGGAGAAGCTATGCTGATATTTATGAACTGCATTTGCAGGAAAGATTGAGAAGATAATAATGATACTCTGACCTGTGCACCCTGCCTAATTTAATCTTTACTGAAGGATATCTTCCAGGTGGAAGAGCAGGAAGTGTTGGAATGCTATTCCTAAGCAGTCTACAGAGAAAGCCAACTGCAGAGGCTGATTTCAGGAAGAGAACAGTAGAAGCCCATTCCAACATCAGACTGAGACTTGTGCCTTTTTTGTGAAACAAGCTCAAGTAGAAATCCTGAACTAGTTTAACACACAGCTTGTATTATACAGACTTTTATCTCATTCTCTATTCCCTCCAAAGCAAGCTCTCCTAATCTCTGGTCAGACTGGAACTAGTGTGATAGAGGTCTTTGATCATCTTACTGTTCCTCAGCCTGAGACATGATATTCCACAGCTAGAGTCAACCTGGAGCTATTGCCCAACTCAGAGGAAATAGATACCCCCTCACACACTCATACAGGTTAATCCTGACCCCAGAGGAACAACTCCAGGAATTAGCAAGCACTTTAGTCATGTTTGCTGGCTGTCCTCCAATGGAGCTTCCAAAAAGTCTACCAGAAGTCCTTTGTGAAATCTGCCAGCACTGTACAGATGCTAAGTGCTCCTGTCTCAAGGCACTCAGATAAAAGAAGCCAGGTCCTTGTCCAGCATCAACCAAGTCATCCAAAATACGAAGACTCTGTGCAGAGATTCAGTATTTGCAAATGTGAATATGCTGCTTCACTGACAGAGTTCAGGCATAATTCTGGTCTCCATCCTGAAAATGCATTTGTCATTGCCTCTGTAATTACGTTTGGGGAAGTCAAACTACCAAACCATCCGAGATCTTCCTCACAAGAAGGGAAGATTTCTAGCTGAACCCAAACTAAAGCTGAATTAATAGAGGAAGATACACAATATTTGAGAAGAAATCAAGTGTTCAATGGGCTAAATAGTTATTTAGCACCAAAACAGAATAATTCCTGGCTTTATAGGATGTGTTCACATTGAGATGTATTTTTTTTAAATTTCATATTGGGAAGCAATACTCTATTTGTGTTCATGTATAGATTTATTCATGCATCACCTAAACTGCAGGAGAAATTTACTATGCTTTCCTCTGTTGATCCTTGAGGAAAGATTTTGAAGGAGTCAGAAGGAGCAATTTTGCTACTCTAATCCCCTCCAATGCTCACAGTTGAATGAGATGGCTTAAGCTATCTGTGCAACAATTGTCTGGATACAAGAAGACTTGAAGTGGCTGCTCACAAACCTCCTGACAATCTCTGTTATTTTCACAAAATACTTTTGCATGCTTTTCTTCCAAAATCAGAGCAGGTTTTAAATGCCAGAACAAGTTTTCAATGTTATATGTCATAGATTTAGTTTCTAGGAAAAAAAGGTGTTAGAATCACAGAAAGATGTGTGTTGGAAGAGACCTTTAAAGACATCTAGTCCAAGCCTCAACTCAAAAAAAAAAAAAGAGAAACTTTCTGAATTAGAGATTAATTATTCATGTAGGGCCAGCCAAGAAAAATCACATTTGATTAATGAGCAAGAAAATAAATAATTCAAAAGAATCAACCTAAAACCTCTTTCTAAAAAGAAGTGGAAGATCTTCTCTATGTTCATATCAAAAAATCAGAACAACTTTTCATTTCCAGCCACTTTTTAGTGGAAAGCTGCCTGGCGGAGAAGGATCTGGGGGTGCTGGTTGACACCCAGCTGAACATGAGCCAGTGTGTGCCCAGGTGGCCAAGAAGGCCAATGGCATCCTGGCCTATATCAAAAAATTGTGTGTCCAGCAGGAGTAGAAAAGGGATCATACCCCTGTCCTCAGCACTGGTGAGGTCCAGAGAAGGGCAACAAAGCTGTTGAGGGGTCTGGAGAGTGTATCTTATGTTCTGTTATGAGGAGCAACTGAGGGAACTTGGATTGTTTAGTCTGGAGAAGAGGAGGCTGAGAAGAGACCTTATTGCTCCTTATGGCTATCTGAGAGGAGGCTGTAGTGAAATGGGTGTTAGTCTCTTCTCCCAACTAACTAGTGATAGGACGAGAAGAAATGGGCTTAAGTTCCTCCGGGAGAGGTTTAGACTGGTTGTAAGGAAAAAAATCTATACTGAAAGAGAGGTGAGGCCTTGGAACAGGCTGCTCAAGTAAGTGGTGGAGACACCATCACTGGAGGTGTTCAGAAAATGTGTAGATGTGGCAATTCAGGACATGGTTTAGTGGTCATGATAATGTTGGGTATATGGTTGGACTTGGTGATCTTAGGGGTCTTTTCCAACCTTAATGATTCTATGATCTTATATGTGTGGAATTGCCTTAGATGTAGAGGTGTATTTCACACCAAAATTATATCCTTTCCTGATCAGTCTGTTTAGTGGGTACATTTATTTAGGTAACATATTTGGGATTGTAGCCTTTTGCCATTTCCGAAAATTACTCTTCTAGCTCCAGTATCCCACACACCCCAGTATGAATCATTGCAAATACTGTAGTCTAAGTCACCTAGCAAAATTCTTCACAATGCAGTGACTAAAACAGGAACTCAGAGGTATCTCTGATTTTCTCCCCCCCTCAATCTAAGGAAAAACACTATTATAGTTTGACAGGACTCGGAAGTTAATGTTAATGATATGCCAACATTATTAACCTAAGATGTCGAAGATGCCATCTCATTTCCCACTATTCTCACTGCTCCATTATCACAAGAATCCCATTGAGAAATAATCCTGGATTCATTTTCTTTCAGCCCTCACTCCTCCATCCACTCTTCATATAGAGTTTATGTTCATGTAACAGTAGACCTATTCAGAATTACTTACCAGTGGACACTGCTCCTGCCTTCATAGCCTGTCCTGCTCCAAATCCTGCTAACCTAGGTTGACTTTAAATATAGTTCCTCTTCCAAACACATATTTACTGTATCTTTCCTTTTCCTGCTCAATAAGAAGCCTTTGCAATAAATTCTTGCCTACCAGCTGCATATTGCAATGGTTCCTCATCAGAAACGCATGGGAAAGCCTCCTACCAGAGGATGACATGCAAAGACGTTTGAAATTTCATTATATTTCTCTGGTTTCAAAAGCACTTTAAAATAACCAAGGAGAAGGAGTTATCATACGTTATAACAAGTTTGGCTCCCCTTCCAAATAGCTTTTCTAGTTCCTGACTGCTGACATGGTAACATCAGTTTTTACAAATATGAAAAGGGACTTTCCTTTTGAATTTTAAAACAAATAAAAAAAATAATGACATATTCTCTTAGACTAAGAGTTAGAACATCCAGTCTCTAAGCCATTAGTCAGAATGACCTCCAGATATTATTTTAAAGATGCAAAAATCAAGTCTGAAAACTTTAATAACCAGAAACACTGTAAAAGTGCTAAACCTTTTATGTATCATTCAGCCACATGTTAACTGCTTGCAGCATTTTATGTATGACTGCACCATGCCGTGACTATTAAACCTGAGTGAACATTGCCATATTCTCTAGCTGTTATTTCCTGCAGTGGGTCACTGCCACACCACAGCCAAGCACTCATTGGATTCCAAAGCAGCATCTCTATTCCAGCTGAGTTTTGTCAAGGGAATCCAAAAAGAAACTGGAATTTGCTTCCATGAAAATTCTTAGTTCATCTACCTAATGAATAAATGATTTGCCAGTCATGGTGTTAATATGGAACAGAAAGCTCAAACTTACTTGGGGTAACATGTAGTTGGGTCCCAGTTCCAAATGTGAGTTTCCCATATCCCTGACTGGCACACTGGTATCAACCTCTACAAAAATGTAGACAGGTTTTCCCAATGCATGCTGGCAATCAGGTCACCAGCAAAGTACCAAAGAAATCTAATAGAGATTATATTAAGGGAAATTAAATTAAAAGAAAAAAAAATGTTCATTCATTCACTGGTTACAATTCTGAATTACACCTTTCAGTGCAATACTGGGAGCAATTTGTTCCTCCATCTGTAACATGACCTAAAATTCCTGTTCACTGTGTCATGTAGTTAGGGCCACTGCCTTTCAGAACAAATTTCCTCCTGCATGTTTCACCATTTACTACCCACCTGGTTTTATCATGAGCAGGGTTCCTTTTCCTGACAGCAGCTTGTATCCTTCTCCATCCTCCTAATTCATGACCCAGGAAACCTTTACAAGAACACCTTTGACCTTGGTTACAGTCATCTCCTTACGGGTTTCAGTGGCACATGTGACCCTGACTAGATCTCAGAGCTTCACAGACAGTTGCAAAGACAACCTGAGCCTTCCAACTCCATTACTTCAGGAATTACACACACTCACATAGAGATGAGATAGCAGGAGTAAGCATTAAGTAAGGCCTTGTAGTTGTGACAGGTCGGCAAATCTGGATCCAAGTTCCAGTTGCCAACAGAATCCACTTGCAACATTTGTGGATAATAGGGTAGCTGTACATCAGCCTAACAAGCTAAAAGGTGGTTCAGTTCCCATACCAACACTGATATTAAAAATTTTATCAGCATACTGTTCCTTGGTGGGATTCTGCTACAAACAAAGATCAGATAAAATGGTGATAATCACCGTAAATGGATGTTTTCTAAATCACAATCATAAAGTAGTTTGGGTTGGAAAGGGCCTTTCAAGGTCATCGCATCCATTCCCCCTGCAGTGAGCAGGGACACTTTCCACTAGAGAGGTTGCTCAGAGCCACATCCAACTTCACCTGGAATTATTGCCAGGGTGTATCATCGACCACCTCTCTGGGCAACCTGGGCCACTGTTTCACCATCCGCATTGTAAAAAATGTCTTCCTTATCTCTAGTCTAAATCTCCCCTCTTTTAGTTAAAAAACATCACTCCTTACCCTGTCACAACAGGCCCTGCTAAAAAGTCCATCCTCTTGAAGTCCTGAAAGGCCACAAGAAGGTCTCCCCAGAGCCTTCTCTTCTTCAGGCTGAGCACCCACAATTCTCCCAGCCTGGACTGCCAGCAGAGGGGTTCCAGCCCTCCCAGCATTGCTGGGGCTCCTCTGGCCCCACTCTTATAGGTCTCTGTCTCTGCTGTGCTGAGGACTCCAGAGCTGGACCTGGCACTGCAGGGGTGGTACCACCAGAGCAGATTAGACAGGCAGAATCCCCTGCCTCAACCCGCTGACCATGTGGTTTTCAGTGCAGCCCAGGATACAGTTGGTCTTCTGGGCTGTGAGTGCGTATTGCTGGCTCATACACAGCAATATAAAAATTATAGCCATTCTTGTCTTTCAACGCATATTCACCTAACCTATAGTATTCATGACTTTGCTTGAGGCCAATGGAAGTGGCATGGATTTACTCTTAGGACAGAACAAATCCACATGACTTACTTGACAAAAGAGCAAAACCAGGCTTTGTCTCAGCTTATCACAGGAATTCAACTGATGGAAGAGCACTGAAGCACATGCCTGCCTGCAGCTGCCCCAAGGAGGACTGCTTGGACAGTTGCCATGGACTAAATTCCATTGGTTAAGATGAGACAGCAGGCTCAGGTTACTATACATTTGGCAGCTGCCATTTCCCAGGTCTTGGTGTATATCCACAACAACCTTGCAAATTAGTCAGGATAAATGTACTTGGTGAAACCAGAAGTCTCATCCCAGATCCAAATGTGAGTTTGTAACTACTGCTATAGACACACAATAGCACAGGCCTCTACAGTATCCAGAGTGGTACTGAATGGAACCATCAACAATTAAATACTCCACCAAAAGGTATCCTATTTAAATGTAGAATTAGACAGATCCATCCAGATGGTTTACATCTTTCAAACTCCCAAACACCTATTCCTTAATATTCCCCTCTATCATATTTATCCCATTGTTTCTAGAAAGCCACCTACATCACAAGTTCTGTTCTTCGTGTCATTCTTCATTTATTTAGACTGCCAGTCAAATTCCTCTCTCAAAAATTAATTTCTTTGCTACTTGACAGCTCACCTAGTGATCAATGAAGTAGTACAAACTCCATCACCCCTTTATTTTGGATGTTCCATCTGAATTAGTCAGGAGATTCCAGAGCAAATTTGCCATTTAGCTCTTAAGTAGAAAGCACAGTATTTGGTATGCAATTTCTTTGTGGTGGAGAGACCATTGCTTATTCTGACATTAAACACTGAGGTTTCAGTATTCATCTGGGAAGGTCTTAGGTTCCACAGGGAGACCAGAACAAGTTCTGGAGCCATTTTATATGGAAATGACCATAACAGCAAATTTGGGGACATATAAATGAACTCAGACAGAGCCTTTAGTTTGCTGATAGCTCCATATAAACCTGCAATCCTTGTTTTTCTCAGATGCTCTTGAACAGGGTCAGGATGGTCATATGAAAGATGAGGAATTTCCCCAGAGGTTTTTAGAATGAATAATTGCTTTATATTGCTGTGGTTTTAAACACAGAATACAATTATTTTGAAATTATCTTAACAATCACTACCATCTTAAGAAATGGAAACATTACTTTTTCAAGAGTAAACCCAAAGATATAAAATGTTCCTAAAAGTACTCTTAAGAAATTTGAAAAAAAATTATACATTTGCCAAAAAATAGTGATATCTCAGAACCTACCTTACTTTCTTTCCCTGTTCTAAATTGTTTCAGGCAAGAGAAGAGGTGTAGGGTTGAGGGGGGGGCTTTTTTCAGACACTTGTGACAGCAACTGTCAAAGCACAATTCTTTTTGTGGTGGTGTTGTTTTTTTTTTCTTCAAAATATTTTGTGATCAGGATCACCTTTCCATATTTTTACAAAAGTCATTCAGTAACGAACTTTGCTTCTTGACACCTTTCCTTTCTGACTGGATACCTGTTCTACCCCTAGCTGCTAAGACTTGTCACATTGTTCTTCAGCACTTTCAGAGCTTCACAGGAATGTTGACCAAGGTAATTTTGCAGTATTCAACACTAGTTGGCTGTGATTACAAACTTGGTATTCTCAAGGATAAATTTGCTTCCTGAGCTTTCTAGAATTTCTAGAATTTCTACAATGCTTCACAATATGACAGGAACTCACCACTATCATTACAGCATCTCCAAAGCATAGACCTTGTATGTGTATGTATTTTGCATCCTCATACAATTAGGAGTCTTCTTATCTAAAGTATTAGCATCCCTATACTAGAAAAGTCCTTTTTAACTGCTGCAGCTTTATGATACCGGTCTCACCACTCTGCATTTTGCTGACTCATGCTGTCTTTCACCATTTCCCTGTGATTCTCCTCTAATGAGGATTTTTAATTTAGGAGCCCACCTCCTGTTGACTTTCCAAGAAAATCCTCTTGCATATGTAAAACTTCTGCTATGGCAGTTCATCACCAGTGACAAAGAAGAGAAGATATATATGCAGCCATGGAAATCCCTTGCTCTTATACCAGTTGAAAAATTATCGCCTTATTCCTAATATATTGCAGAGTAACAAAATAGGCAAATAAACTTGCAAAGTGAATGATGTACCACCAAGAGGAATCATATCTGAGTATTCAGACATACCTGGAAAAACTGTGAGTTTGGTTCCAGCTCCAAATGTAAGTTTGTTGTAACTCACAGTATCACACCGTGACACCAGGCTTTGAAAAATGGTGCTCTGGTAAGTTCACATTCTGGGTTAAGGCTAGAGAATAGGGCAAAGCAAGATTCTACTTGGAATGATGTAAACAACATTCTTGGCCACCTCCTCAGCACATATAGTGCAATAAACAGTTCCTTCAGCCACTTTCTTCTGACTGCTTAATCCTTCCTGACATTCACTAGACTAGCTATTGTCCACCAGCTAGTCATCTGTTTGCTCATTCCTCTGCCTCCACACAGTAGCAGCATCTCTGGATCTGTGTGTGCAAATGCAGCTTTCTAGACCATTTAGAAGCTTTCTGACTGCTGCTGTTCAATCTCACCAGGCTGTGTTACCTTTCTGCTCTGTTCTCTTGCAACGTCCACCCTCCTTTGAAGGCTGCACTTCATGTTCCATTAATTAATACTCACTGAGTCCAATCTGAGAGGGGGTGTCACTACTAAAGGTGGGCTTCTATTGTGCCCTAAAGTCTGCACATGTTCAGCACACAATAAAGGTCTCCCTGCCATCCTCTCCAGAACCAGCAGCAGCTCAGGTAGAGTGGTAATGCACGCACACACAAGCAAGCACTCTGTAAATGCAATATACAGTCAATTTTCCCTTATCCAGAGCCACAGAGAACCTGAGTTGCTCTAGATAGCAGAATAACATGAATAGTGTGATTATTGTGAGAAGGGCTGAAAAGAATAATGCAGAAATAGCAGAATTCTGAAATAGCAGAACCTGAACTCAGGCCCTGCATTCACAGAAAGTTGCATCTGAACTAGGAAATGGAAAAACAGTAACCTCTAAAAAAATCCCCAAACCAAACCACAAAGAGAAACCAGTTGGAGCCACATTTTGGTCATTTAGCCAGGACTGCCCAAACCCATCCTCCAAAAAACCTCACCCACTGGTTACTGTCAAGCCCAGTGTCCTTCCTTTAAGCCAACAAACAAAAGAGCTCTGTCTCTGAAGAGCTTGTAAATTAAACACTAATTCATTAGTTAAGGAGCAAACAAAATCCAAGTACCAGGGACATCTCCCTCACCTGGGGCAATGAGAAGTTTGGTTCCACTTCCCCATGTGAGTTCTCCCCATCCTCCAGTAGTAGCACCCTGTGACAGTTCTTTACAAAATGGGTCTCTTCATTCAGCCACCTTGGTGGCTGTTGGAGGCTTTGGATACATTCCATCATGGATCTGCCTCTGAGAGGAGCTATAAATACCCACAGAGATTTCCACAGACCTCCTCTAGACTCTCTTTACCAAACGCCCTTTTCTCTGTTCAGACACATGGAAATAACTAGATTGGGTTACAGCCACCACAGGTATCAGAGATGGGAAGAGCCTGCTCTTTAGGTAGCAGGGAACACTTTCTGATCCCTGCCCCAAAATCTTGTTGAAGTGGAATGGTAAAAAGGGATGGGAGCCACAACATGAACCCTGTCTAGGGTCAGAGTGACTGGTGAAGCCGAGCTTCATACCACTCCAGATTTCCATTCCCAGGTGGGTTTTCTTACAACACAGGAAGTATTACAGTACCGAAATCCACACTATGCATTTCAACTAGCCAACTGCTTTTCTTGCCATGTCACAGCACAGTCCTAGGACAGAATTTTTGGGTGAGACTGGAAGATGCAGCATTAACCCACTTACTTGGCCATACAGTGATTTTCATCCCAGAGCCCAAGGTCACAACAGCAGAACACTTCACAGAAACCCAGAGGTATAGCTCTCAGCTGGTGGCACCTCCACCAGTGGGGCTGTACTGGCAGCCTCTTCACTTCCACCCTGGGCAATTGGGATGTTCACACTTATGTGGAAACCTTCTGCATTTCTGCAGAGTGAGTCAGTGTTGGGCTTAGCTTTTGTGAGGGTCCTTCCACTTCTGTCTCTCTGATCAACCACATTAGGTTCCTCCTTTCAATATCCACACCATATCCAGGCTGAAGGCAAGTATCACAATGATCTCTGTCTTTTGTCTCTCTAGTTACACTCACAGAAACCATCTGAGTGCTCTTTCACATGACTATCAGGAGACATTAGCAATGAGCACAATCTGAGCCTTGCCCAAGTTACCTGATAGTCCTAAAGACTAGAACTAAGCCCCTTGATGTATCCCCTATGGCCTTCCACAGCTATATAGAGGTAGAGAGCATAAGTTGCTCAATCTGTCTGTCATACACCATTCTCCTATTCCTGTTTGCAGATGGAATATTAGCATCCTGGAGCACCGTGTCCAGAGTACATCTTTCTAAATAGCAGACATCTTTCACTTGAGGAAGCTGTTTCTAAGCACAAGAGCATTAGTGGGAACATCATTTAAGTTCCCCAGTTCAGAGACTCCTCTGACAGATTACACTGCTTGCATTAAATGAAGCAGTGCCTTTGTTCTCTTTCCCCTGTGAAAGATGACCCAGACAGAAACAATTATGTCTACAGGGAGCTCGAGTGAAAACAGGAAGATTTTTGACAGAGGACATATAGGAAAACTGCACACTCACTGGGCTGGATTGACAGTCTGGTTCCTGAGCCAAAGATCAGCTTGCTGTAACCTGTGCCATAATCTCACAGCATTTCCTTCCACAACAAAAAGCCCAGCAAGCGACTTCAGAAGCATCACCTCTTCCCAAGCCTTTGCCCAGGCATATCAGGGTTAGGAGTTACAGCAGAAGGGTGGCATGAGGCAGAAGTACCCCTGTGTAGGAACAGAGATTGACAGTGTGCCTGTGAGGGTTGAAGCCAGGGCTGAGGTGAGAATCATAGAATCATAGAATTGTCAGGGTTGGAAGGGACCTTAAAGATCATCCAGTTCCAACCCCCCTGCCAATGGCAGGGACACCTCCCCCTAGAGCAGGTTGCTCAGAGCCCCATCCAGCCCGGTCTTAAAAACCTCCAAGGATGGGGCTTCCACAACCTCTTTGGAGACCAACACCAGCCTTGCTACAACCTCCTTTTAGGTAGCTGTAGAGAGCAATAAGGTCTCCTCTCAGTATCCTTTTCTCTAGAGTAGACAGCCCCAGTTCCCTCAGCCTCTCCTCATAAGGCCTGCTTTCCAGACCCCCTCACCTGATTCCTTGCCCTTGTCTGGACCTGCTCCAGTACCTCAATGTCCTTCTTGTGCTGTGGTGCCCAAAACTGGATGCAGTACTTAAGGTACTCAAGTACTCCACCAACTCTCTGGGCAACCTGTTCCAGTGTCTCACCACCCTCACGGTGAAGAAATTCTTCCTAATGTCTGACCTGAATTGACCTATCTCTATTTTTAATCCTTTCCCTCTGGTCTTATCACTGCCCAACAGCCTAAAAAGTTCCTCCCCAGCTTTCTTGTAGGTCCCCTTAAAATACTGGAAGGCCACAAAAGGTCTCCTCGGAGCCTTCTCTTCTCCAGACTGAACAACCCCAACTCTCTCAGTCTGTCCTCATAGGAGAGGTGCTCCAGCCCTCTGATCATCCTCATGGCCCTTCTCTGGACAGGTTACAGGTCATCCATGTCCTTCCTGTAATAGGGGCTCCAGAACAGGACACAGGACTCCAGGTGGGGTCTCACGAGAGTGGAGTAGAGGGGGGGAATCACCTCCCTCGACCTGCTGGCCATAATTTTCTTGATGCAGCCCAGGATATGATTTGCCTTCCAGGCTTCAAATGCATGCTGATGGCTCATATTGACCTTCCATCCTATATTAGTGGGCAGTGATTGGCTTGAGAGCAGCCCTGAAGAAAAGGACTTGGGACTACTGGTGGATGAGAAACTCAACATGAGCCATCAGTGTGCTCAGAATCAAGGGGCACTTCCCAAACCTCCTCCTTCTCTACTCCCCACAGTGCCTCCAAGCTGTCCCCTGCATTGCCTTTAGAGGGGGAAAACTTTGCCAAGGTGAGAGAAAAACTCAGATGGGTGCACATTCCCTTGGACTCAGAGAGCTTTAAAAGCATCAGACACTCCTGCCTTGATGCATGCACTTACTGGGCACCTCAAGCAGCCTTGTTCCACTCCTAAAAGAGACTTTTGTGGAAATCACCACTGGCTGTGTATTGTTTCCCACTGCAATACAAACTGCACTGATGCTGTGACATTAGAGAGGCAAAAGTCCATTGGAACAATTTCAGTATGGCTGGGACAAGGTCACCCAAGTTCTCTGGAATGTCACTTTTGACACATTTTGTGTGACACACTTTGTGTAATACACAAAGCCATCTATGCTTAAAGTGAAGGGAAGAATGGGAGCAGGCATGTAAGGTTTGACACTAACACACTACACAGGAGCACAAGACAATGGGACATCCAAGAGAACCAAGTAGAAGGGACACATGGAGAATTGCAGGTGTCTCAGAATTATGTTCCCAAAACTGTTGCCCACAAAACAACTAAGAGGAAGACAGACATGAAACCATTCCAGTTTCCAGGACATGTTGCTGCTTACCTGGTGTTATTGAAAGCACTGTTCCCCTTCCAAAAGTGACTTTGTCTGCAAAATTCACACTCTGACACGTTTCATGACAAAAATGTCCTCCACATGATCTCAAACAAAAAGCACCTGCATTCCAGCCACAGCAAAGCTCCCTGACACAACAGGCTTGAATCCAGATTAATTACCTGGAATATTGGAAAAATCTATTCCCCAGCTCATTTCCACCTCTCAGAGAAGAACTTCCCTTTGCCTTTCCTAATTTTTAAGACCCATGAGTGACAACTCTTACCCATGATAACGCCCAGAATTGGGGAGACCATGCATCTGAAAACCTGCTTATGTGCTGGGAACGCATTGAAATTCATGAGGTGTCTGTGGGTGTCAAAAGTCTTCTATGAGATGACCTGTAGGTGACTATCAAACACCTCAAAGCCACACCAAGCCTAGATCCCTTTCCTGAGGAAGAGGAGAGTAGGTTGTGGAAGAAAGGCTAGAACAAGAGAGCCTGTTGGCATCCTGTCGATGCCTGCTCTGATCAACTAAAGGTAAGGATTGTAAATAAGATGGAAAGGGTGGATTTGCATAAAGGAGCCAAGAAATACCCCCATCTGAGCACAGAAGTTATACTTACTGGGCTTCACAACCAGGCATGTCCCTGTCCCCAACATCAGCTTGTAGTTCCCTGTGTTCACACAGTCCTTCACACCCCAGCAAAAAAACCATCATCTCTCCTGACAGTTACTGTACAACTGATCTCCAGGAGATCAGCTCCTTCCCATCAACACCAGGCATCTGAAGCCAAGAATAACAGTATCCTTGATAAGAAATCAAGGGAATCTCATCTACAGCAGGAATGAGAAATGGGAATCTATTGCAAACAAGAGCCTTTCTTCAGCAGAGCAAAGGACAACCACCCAGGGCGTGCTAGACAGAGCCATCAGCAACCCACCTCATCTGTCACACATTCATGTGGCCATGGCACGACACGTCTGTCCCTGAGCAAGAGCATTCTGGACACTTGTCTGCTTATGTGAAAGGCAGAGAGCAGGAGATGGCAGCAGAAAGTGAAGGAGCAGATTCAGGGCCTTATTGAATCAAGGTTTCTGCTATTACCAGAGAAAGCAGAGCAGAAAGCCCCACAGATATAACCAATATCCTTCTATTTTTGTTACACTAGTTTATGACCACAGATAAGCTGTAAAAGCAAAGCTCTTCTCCTGAACCATCCTGCATGCAGTGCACACCTTCAAAATGTCTTTCTCAGTTCTGTCTGCTACAGCTCGCCTCTACACACACACACACAAACACTCCATCCCTGGGCAAACACAGCTCAGCAGGATTTATCAGAATAGGAGATGAGACTTTCCTATCCTTACTCCTTCAGGCTTGTTTTCTACCTACCAGGATGCACTATCAGTTGTGTTCCACTTCCAAAGACAACTTTCCAGGTGGATGTTGAAGTCGCACAGTGACACATCCACTTACAGAAACCACACACAACTTTGCCATGTACACCTCTATTCCTGCTCACTGACAGACTGTCAGCAGCCTGGAGCATCATATTCACTTAATATCAAAAGTCCCCCCAGTAGAAACCTTTTGAAGCAAACCATCATCTTTCATCAGTGATCACTCACTTTTGTAGGGATTTTGTGCAGGTTCACCATCTCAGATACTCCTCTGATGGCTGACACTGCATTAAATGAAACTATGCAAATGGACACTTGGTATTGAAGCTGCTTAATATTTTCATCAGAAGAAAAATTAATCTATTGACTTTACAGTTAGATTTTGCACAACAGGTACTGCAAAGATGTTTGGAGACATGATCCCTTCCCCAAAGTTTTGTGTTTTTATGGCAAAAGTGAAGGGGAACAACATGAACATGATCTAAGGTCACAGTAACTGATGAAATCCAACATCCAGTTGGTCCGGATTTCAATCTACAGGTGTTTGGGTTTTTTTTTGAAGCCTCCATGATACACCAGATGGGCAGACAATCCAAGAATTATTACAGTAATTTAACTATCCAATTCCTTTTATTACCAAGTCATGGTGTTAAAAGCCCCTCCACTGTTCAAATCTGTATCCACAATAAATGAGGCAAATACATATAAACTTACTTGGTTTCACAAGAAGCTTTGTCCCTTTTCCAAAGAAGACGTTATACAAGTTCACACAGTGAGAAATGACCCAGCAAAAACCGTCCTTGAAGCCATCACTTGCACATCCACAAATACAGGTTGTCTCATACAACTACTGAAATGTTGACAAAAAAATATAGCACTTTCTTCATGGAAAGATAAGGCCATGGGAATTTAAATGCCTAATTAAACTTCTATTTCTCCTTGACATACTTTGCAGCCTGGGATTTGCAAAGGAAGACAAGAGAAACAAAGCAGCATTTCAAGCCACCTGGAAGTCATTACACCACAGCACTGCTCTCATATAGTAATGACCTAAAGTCATTGAAGGATTAAAAAAAAAAGAAGAAAAAAAAAATTATAACCTAGCTTTTAAAGCAAGGAAACTTCAGTTTTCTCTAGATTTGTCCAATTATTTGCACACATTTAAGGCAAAAAGTTCTAGAAAGTTTTCCATCCCACACATACAGTACTCTTGAGATTTAATCCCTGTTAAAATGTATTATTGAACATTACTTATTATTAATAAATTTATTTACAATTTTATTTATTGATTACTTATTCTATTATACCAACTATAAACTTCTGGTCCTTTATTCTTTTAATTTAGTGCTGCATATGATGTAAAAAATTAATTTATGTCCTTTTTTTTTTTTTATACAATTAAGACTTTTTTTTCAAATCAGCTCTTGGTTTTATGAAGATTGACATATGGACCTACTTCTTGCTCCCTCCTGTCCTCCCCAGCATGTATGAATAATTTGGTTGTTCTGCATCTGTAAATTTATGCTGATAAACCACAAAATTGAGCAGTAATTTGGCAGATTTCTTTGAACTTGTTTTTGAACAGACATTTTGATTTTTCCCAATTGAATGGGTTACACAACAATGAGGAATAGAATGAAACTGAAGCTACTTAATTCATTGCCAAAGTAAATCATTTCCTGGCCATTCCAGGATTATAGAGGGTTAATTTGAAGATTTGTGTCTACTTACTAAATCAACTTCAAGTTTAGCTCCACTTCCAAAGAGCAGTTTGGCACCAGAGCCTCCCATATGACACAGTAACTGTCATAGTAGAGCATTCACAAAATGCTCTACTTGATTAACCTGGGAGATCTTAGTTACACAAAATCTGGGCAAAATAAAATATTTAAAGACAAATTGTTGATGGCTTTAACAAATATAGACTAAATTAGGATGGTGAAAAGTCATACTAGTTTTTTAAATCTGTGAGGGTTTTCTACTTTCCCCTACTCAAAAGACAATAGACCCTTAAATTTTCCCCCATAACAGACCTCTCAAAACCAGAAACTAAAAGTACATCAGTAAGAAAGCATGAAAAGGCCATTGATCCTCATCTAATTTTTACAGGACCGTTGTGTTTACCAGAACACATTTGGATATATGAGGAGTATAGATTAAAGATGGAACTCACTGTCAGATGTTTCATACATTGGTACAAAGAGCATTTTATATACCAAGCAGAAACACTCCGCATCTCTACCCTTGAATTTGGTAGTGCATTTTGTCCTTCCAGACCATTCATGACCCTGTTCCCCAAAAGACAAAGCACTGCGTACTTATGGGATAGCACTGACAACCTTGCTCCAGTCCCAAAGACAACCTTTCCTTCAACATCATATACCCAGTGCAACAAATCCTATCAAAATCCCACTGATCACAGATGCACTCATCCCCTCCACAACTCCTTTGAGTCTTTCACAAAGCATGGAAAGACTCCCCTTACCATGAGTCTCTGGTTAAATGTATTTTGCCCCTGATCTGCTACTACTTGCACTCTGAGGCCTAAGCGTGCCACATCATCTGCCTTCAGCTCTGTGCTACACAAGTACCTGGAAAAAGTGTACTTGCAGTCAAACAGTCAAATTATCTGAACTCAGAATACCTACAGACTGAAAGGCTTGGCTGCTAGCTTTTTTTTAGGTTCCTTATAGGCTTCTGGAGTGTTGTGGTGGAGTTGGGGTTCTTTGATGTTGCCAAACACTTTGGCATTCTCAGACATGTTGGTGCCCAGCTCAGTACTACAAATGTTGACAACCAATCACACTTTTCCTAAATATACTACACTACACACCAGCTCTCAGCTAAAATGGTCCCCCTGCCAAACATCACCTTTCTGCACAAGCATCCACACAGGGATCTAGGAGACAGCAAAGCTAGCAGCCCTTCCTCCCTTTTGCAATAAGGCACTGGCTTCTGGGACAGCAGCCACCATGTTGGTCATCCTGGAAAGTGAGGGGTCAATACTGGTGTTTATCCAGAAAGGTGGGTAGCAGTGGCTGCAGCAAGGCCTGGCAAGTAGCACCATGGATACTAAGGAGGACACACTGTCTCCAAAGAACTGGAGTGGTTTTAAACCATGATAAAATGACATATAAAATGTTTAGGCTCCTAAAACATAAGAGGAATCAAGAGAAGGAAAAAAACTGCAGATCACAACCATTCAATTTAAATGCAGGAAGCTTATTCATTACTTAACAAAAGGCATCTTTGAGATGTTGCAGATGTAGGCACATAGATCCCACAGTCCTGCTTTGAGAATACCTTCACATAGCATCACCACAGCTTCCACAGCTGCTTAAGCAGAGACAGAAGCAGATTTGTAAATTGATCTGGAGTGTCATTGCCTGCAGCACACCTCCAATCTAAGTAAAGAGTGAAGGGACAATCCCTCATTTAGATTAACCATACAATAAGACACAATAAGATTAAGACACAATCAATACCTCAAAGGAAGCCAAAGCAATGGGACATACATAAGACAAAACTTTGGGGTTTCTAGAGAATTCAGACATCCACTTCCCAAGTTTTTCAACACTGAACAATAAGGAAGAAGAGAACAACGGAGCCATTCCAGTGTCCAGTGCAATTGGCTACCTACAAGCTGCAATTTAAAGCACAGTTCCCTTTCC
>JANIJG010018030.1:0-41015 GCA_024611175.1 Megaceryle torquata
ATTGACCTTTTTTTCTCAGGGGTTTAACAGAACCATGGAGCCTGGTAAAAGTGTGGCACTTCTTTGTGTCCACTGGGAAAGATTTATTTGGTATTGCTCATCTGGACGGTGAGCTTTACACTGCTAAATATCTGAATATAGGTTTGAACACCAAGTTCCCTGATGGTGTGTACAAGTTCTTCCACTGCCAGCAGAAATTATAGGAAGACTTTAAATCACTTTTCTCTGCTACAAGGATTAGAAAAGAAGCACGCATGAGAATACATTAGGATGCAACTATTAGTTTGCATAATCTATCTTGCCAATGTAATGCAAGCCATGGAGGACATTTCCAGGAGTGAAGGAAATAGACTCTCAAATTGAAGTGTAAAGGTCTAATCCTGAGCATAGTGGTGACATGCTATCTCTTGGAAGCACAAAAAGATGGTCTGGGTTAGGGCATGGGAGTGTCACATTTGTCTACTAAATCCCAGATTCCCACTCAGCTGGGCCCTGAGCTTTTCATATGGGACTGAGTGGAAGTTTATCAGACTCACTGAGGCCCGTGTTGACACTGCAATACACAATCACGCATTATCAATCGTAGTTAAAGGAAGGACTTATCTCAGAAATGCTGGTTACTCATCTGAAAAACTATTTGTGCTGATGTTATAGATGAGGAAGGCTAGTGCAACACAAGAGTAGTATTGTTGTAGTCTGTGCTTCCCACAGCACAGAATGTTAATCATTATAAACTTTTGTTTTCTCTAAAGAAGAACATTGAAATTGCCAAACAGTAAAATGAAGAATAATGTGTATGCTTTGCTGAAATGCACCTTAATCTTATCAAAACCATACTGTGTCTTTCTTTTAGGAAAGTGTTTCACAATATTTAGCATACTGTAACCAACAACTGCAGGTTTATTACAATTTTTCTTCTGAAGAGGTATTTTCAGCCTGACACTTGATGAATTACCTGTTAAAAGTTTTGGGGTCATGGTTTTTTTATTCTGCTCTAAGTTAAATATTTTCCTTATAATTATTGCTGCAGATTCAGTTAAACACTGTGCTCACCTTTTACCCAGACTATGCCTTCCTTTCTGAGAAGTTGGAGAATCCTTTTTCATCTCTTTTCTTTTGCATCAACTTACACTATAGCTTTGGGCTTTGCTGCTACTAAAAATTTAAAAGTGTATCTCATGATTAAAAAAAAAAAAGAAAAAAAAGATTGACATTTATGTGATAGAATGGTGTTGGATTCAGCTGAATTGTTTTTACTTAAGCGTCTAAAAGGGAATGCCAATATAGAAATAATATGAAGCATTCATCTCAGTGCCACTTTTAAATTCCACGGCCATTGAATAGCCATTTTCTAGTGAATATGGAGTGATTAAACATCTGTCTGAATTGTTCAGCCTGAAGCATGCAGGTTCAAGGGATGGTTGAACTTTGTTTCAAATGTAGTTATGAGATCACACGCAAGTCATTACAGACATATAGCTCAAGTTGTTACTCCATTTTCTTATGCTATAGTGAAGCAAATCACCCCAAATCAAAGTTTTATAAGAGAAGTGCACTCCAGGGGCTAATTTTTACTCCTGAATGCATGCACAGTTTCCAAATCGTTACATAGGTAGAGAAGGATTTGGGCTTTCCAGATGGGTTACTGCTAACAGTGGGAAACATCCTATGCAAGGTTGCTGTCAAAAAGCAGCACATAACAGCCAATGCGATTTTAAAAGTAAATGCACATAACTTTCAGAATCAGTGAATGCCCTAATAAAATGTGATTACTACCTATAACCTCAGTAATAAAATGCTACAAAGGTCAAGAAAAAATGATTTAATATTAACTATGATTGTTCCAGCTCTTCACTAGAAACCTGTGTGTTACATAAAATTTGCAGGTAACGGCGGGGAGTAATCTTTACAAGCCTGTCTTGGGTTAGATGACTGTCCTGTTGCTACCTAGCACTAGTGTGACGTGAAAATAAATCTGTCCAAGTTTGGTAGCATTTTACATTTTTTTCATGATTTAAAAATGAAATAAAATACAGAAATAATTCAGTGTGTGCCTTCTCCTGCTCCTTTACAGCATGTAAAGAGGCTGTTATAAAGGTGCAATTATACTTGGTGTGTGCCTGTGTGTGCACGTATACCTCTTCCTTCAATAACTTCTGAAGCCATCAGGTAAGTGTCAGCTCATTTCAACAGGAAGTTCATCTATCCAAGATATTAAGTTCCTATATGCCTTGTGTGAATCAGTATCCAGATAGAGGAAAGTAACGGCTGGGTACCATGCTGAAAGCAAGGCTCACCCTTTATTCCACAGCAGAAAACTGACAGAGAAGTGACTAAAATGCTGCTTTAGCTCCCTGCTCATGGAACCACTAGTATTTGGAATATCAAGCCACTTTTCAGTTTTTTAAAGGACATAGATAAGGAATTTATAGCACAAAGCAACATTATACCTTTGAAAATCCCCACACTTTTACCCTTCCAAAATGTGAGGCAGTTGCTTCTGTGGTGCTTATGCTCTGAATGGTGTGTTGTGTTTCCTCCTTAGCAAGTGCAGAAGGGGAGAGTGGTGGTTTTGCAACAGCTTCTCCACTCACATGCCTCTAGACAGCTAGATGTAAGATCACTGTGAAAGAGGGGATCAAAGCAGCAGCAACCAGCCATTTCCCAGCTAATCTTCCATTGAGTCAAAATACTTTAAAAGCAGTCTTGAGCATCAGTTCACACTCACCCTGTTTTCTTGCAGGAATATAACACAAGGTGCATTAGTCTAGGGGTCTCAGATCACTGAAGGGAGTGTGGGCAAGCAGCAGATGGTGATCCTGCTAAAGAATAAGACCTCTTCTTTTATGGTTCTTTGGACTCCATTTAGAGAGTATTCCCCTCTATTAAGGAGAAGGCAAATGACAAATCTCACTTCCTCAAACATCCGATGCAAGGGCTGTTATAATAAACTTTGTATGTGTGGATATATATATGAAATAATATAGTGCATCAAATGCAACATATGACACTTTTTCTCCTTTTCCTCACATTTATCTCTGTGCAAACTGCATGAAAATGACTTAGTATTTCACAGTCAGCATTATTTCTGATAAATTATAAATGTGTTTTCTTAGGTTCTTCTTCGGGTGGATTTTTTTTTTAACTGGAAATAAGAAAATTATTTCTTTTTAGTCCCAACTGAAAATTTTGCTTACAACGCAGTGTTTCTTCCCTGTCAAAGAATGCAAAGATAAAGAGGAAAATTAATTCTTCTCCTCAGCATCTGTTTCACAGGGTGAAGAAGGAGGTGCCTTCTTCAGGACTGAACCCATAGAACTGACCTTCAAAATCCTACTCCTGTGAGTATCTCTACTGATGTTAGTACAGCATAAGTTTATGCATATTTGGGTCTAGAATTTTAAAGAAATCTGATAATGCTCTGTAGTTTGTGTAGCAATTTTGGTACTAAAGCTGTTTTGTTCTCTTGACTCACTCCGGAAATATACTTTTTTTTTTCTGATGTCAACAAAATAACTGCAAAAATGTGCTGGGCCGTATTCTTAACTCTTAACTTGCACGAACATAACTCCTTTGACTTCCCCATAAACAAAATCAGAATAAGGCCCACTCAATCAATCGTGGTTGTGATCTGCTTTTCAGGATGCACAATGATGTCCTCCGGGGAATCAGAAGACAAGACTGAGTCTAGTAAATTTTATGGTACTGCTAGTGAATTTATTCTCAATATATTAAATCCTCAGTTTCACTCTATTGTACAGTAGCCTTCAATTAAAGTCTCTGTGGTCTTCTCCATGTCACACATATTTTAGTATTATCTAAAAGGATTTCTAATATGTAATGTTCCTTTCCTGTTTGCTGATTTATTGGATAAATTATTCTTTCATTTTTCTTACAGCTACCCCATTTTTCCAGCAGATACTTACTCTAAGTGTCTGTCATCTTTACCTCCTACATTAATTCTCATTTGTAAAATTTCTTAGAAAACAGCAACATCAAATTCTGACAGAGATCAATAAAACAAACAGAAGTGGATTGTTAATATTAAATTCATCCTAGTAAGAACTAAATTTATTTTCCACAAAATAAATATTCTATTAAAACTCAATCAATGAAGTATAATATGGAAAATATTTTTAACTTGTGACACAAGAGACATGCTAATTTCAGAAAGACTCTTTAATATGGTAACAGGCAGGCAAAGTAATCTCTCAGCACACTTAGAGTCCTGTTCTTTCAAGCGCTGCATGCCCCAGAACACTCATTTTTGCACACATTAACACAAGAGCTACTTAAATTTGCTCTTGTTTAAATTATACTATGTGGTTACTCTTCTGTTTAATAGGGTTTGCATTTATTTCTAATGCAGCTATTCAAGGGCATGTGGAGTATGGGAAACGGGCAAGTCATAAGAGAAATACAATCTTACTCTTAACAGGTGACACCTACTAAGGTTGGCTTGTGTACACAGTGTGGGATTGTATTCACAGTTATACCAATGGGAATATGCAAAGAATCTTCTGATGTCATGACTAAAAAGGGATTACTTTAGTGTTACAGTGGTGTAAATGGGAGAAGAATAATTTTCCTGGTACACATTTGAGATACCCAGGGTTGGACACTGTTAAACCACAAAAAAAGATCTAATACATGGGATATTCCATACATACCATTTCTAGTTATCATCAAATCAGGTTTGTATTTTACATGTCCTTTATCTTTTCATAGCACAGCTTTGCAATCTTTTTCAGGAATTCATATATGTTGGTTTATACTTTGCTATTCACAGTCCTCTTAATACTTTTGACAAGCATCTAACTGTGTAAGGACAGGTATTTCCTTCTCCCTATAACTGAATCACTGAAATACACAGATCTGAAGTCTCAAGACTGGTAGCTATAGCATGCAAAACAGGACCAAAAGCCTTCTGTAATACATCTCTGGCAATAGAGGCTGGTCTTATCGTAAAGCACTGCATTCGCCATACAAATGTATTCCATGTTGTTTTCCTCTGTTTTGTAATAGAATAATGAAAAAAAAGCCACAGCAAAAGGAGTAAGAAATCATGAGAAGCAGTATCTTCAGTCAAGATGTGTAAGGAGATGGTATGATGATGAAGAAAAAATACATAAAGGTTGTCTTACACCCAAAGGGTTGCAGCAGTAAGAGTAAGTCACTGGAGCAGAGATTAAATGAGAAAGAAACTCCAATGATAAGGAAGAAAGTGAAAGAAAATTCAGCGTTACAAATGGGAGGTGTCATGTATTAAACCAGTATTCATCTGACTTGATATAGAAACTTGCTTAAAGACATCACCAAAGGAAGCTAAAGTCATACAAGAAGGTTGTGGAGAAGCAATGAGAATAGTGATGCATGATCCAATGAGCTACTGTATATGGAAATGATCCAAAAGACTTAGTACTTCTCTTTACATCTTAAGAGTATTGCAGGAGACTTTTGGCATGAAGCTACTACTGTCTAGCTAAATCCTTTCAACTATGAACATCATCTTCAAGAAAATTATCTCCTTTCCTGACACAGTCAAGTGTAAAAGAGCAGACAGAGCCATGCTAATAAAAAATCACAGGAAGTGTTGACTGAATTAATATTTAAGGAATACGCAAGTGGGGGTTGGACTCGAAGATCTCCAAGGCCCCTTCCAGCCCCTGACACCCTGTGATATCTGTGGTGAACTGTGTATTAAAATGTTTTTTTCCATTTATCCTTTCATTTGGCTTTGTTTCATTTATTCCCTCTTCCTGTTTCCTGTATTCTAATTTAGAATTCTCTGAAGTATCATTAAAACAAGATTGTAACAACTTTGTCCAGGTCCCATACAGACATTAACACTGCAGTTAGGATTAATATTGATGTTTAAAAATATTCTTGAAGAAACCTTTTTTTTTTATTTGGGCTGTTTGCTATGTCAAGAACATATATATGAAGAGCTTTCGCAGTACAAAACACAGGATGAGTAGGAATCTTACAGGTAAAAATAACTGTGGACCATGACACGGCTCAGCCAGCCTCTGACTCTCTGCTGTCACAGCTGGACACAGGTATCAAATTTTTGTGTCTCTAAATTGGGTTCCTACATGTCTGTATGCAATAGAAGATTAGCTGTGAGTTTAGGAAAAAGGGAGACAGTCTGTATAAATAATTTATTAGCTTTTTCTTAGATAATTTCTGAATCACAGCAGAGGAGATGAACAAAATCAGAATGATGATTACTTCCTGTTCACCCATGAATGCACCTCACAGCACAACTGTGGGAGCTGAGTTTTAATCAGACTGGCAGTAACTTGGTTAATGGGCAAAAGCTTGTAATAAAATGGCAACATTTTCCTCAAAAAATAATTTTTTCCATAGCTTGTGTTCTGGTGTCTGGCAATCTGTTACTAATACTAGGTCTAAGTACCAGTTACTTTGGTTTATAATGAAGTTTAATATGAGGTTTTTTGTTTTTTTTTTTTTTAATTTACCATAACTAAAATACCACTGATACCTAAATGTAAGATTTCTTGATCAATCCCAGATTTATCCCAGAGTTATACAAGGAAAATGCATCGCAACTCTGCCTCTAGTAAGTCTTTCTGAGTTATATTAGAACCTTTTTTACTATGACTATATAAGTCTATACCAGGGCAATTTTCCCGGTACATAAAATAGTCTGAATGATTTAGAAGTATAAATGAATGCAAGATTATACAGATATTCAGCATCATTTCATTGGCAGGCAATTGATTGAATTCTTTATTTGTCTCTCTTCTTTTTTTTTTTTTTACTAATTTGCCTGAGGGTCTGCTTCTTTTAGCATATAAGGTCTTTAGGGAAGGAACTGCCTATTACTATGTTTTTATGCAGTACCTGTTTATTTTACTGTAAATCTAATAGTAGAAAAGGGTTGCCTGATTGCGTGGAGCATATATAGACACTTCTTTGTAAATAAAACTATCTATCTTTCAATTGAAATTGCTGGCCCCCAAAATAGACCCAAAATGTCCAGTAATGCAAGCTATTATTAGTGAAGCATGTTGTTTCCTTACATACATATAAGGACCATCATAACAACATCATGAAAATATTTTGCTCAATATTTTTTGTACTCTGGCATAACCATATAACCTGACATCCTATGTAACACCATCATAGATACAGTATTATACAGTATCCTCAGCTTGGATGGTATGTGACAAATTATTTCCTTATAAATATCTTTGAGACTGATTCTACAATTCATACCCAGACAGAAGTACAAAAAAGCCTGGCTTTCAACAGAATACTTCAAGGAACCAGTCCTTAGTTGTATTGCTTTATATCTGTGAAGGCTCTGATAATGCACACAGTTTTAAAGCACAACCTAACGTAAGCTGACTTCGAAATTCAGTTTCTGGCGACAGCTCCTTTTATATTTTCTCTTGCATGAGCACACACAGCACCAAAATTCAATCTACTGTGTCAAATATATGCATTTTTTAAATGTGTGACTATTTGATAAATGCAGTTGAATTGGGGTTTTTTAGGTTACTTTTTACAACTGAGAAATGTGCATAGTTTATTTTTTATCTCACATGTTGCATACAAATTGCCTCTTTCTACAGTGCAGTGTGCATATGAAGTTCCCTGAGATGTCTGAACTAGATTCACTGTGAGTACTTATCCAGAATATGCAATTAAAATGTAATTAATTTCTAGATATCATCAATATTCTGTCATTGTATGAGGGGAATGGACTAGATGACCCATGAAGTCTATTCCTACCCTCATATCTATTATGATTACCTTATATTAGTAAAATTGCTTTTTAAGGTCACTTATATGTGGTGGTTCCCCTTACACAAATATTTGGTACATTTAACCATTCGTGTATTTCTTCATGCTCTGTTTAGGATGGATTCAGTACACCTAGAGTATCAAATGAACCAAAAGCCTGCTATTTTGTTGTAAATAATTCATATAACAATGTTATGACCCTTGTTCCCCATGAGGCATCCACATAATGAGCCACCCAAACGAAGCAGCAAAAACATCCACTTCCCTTGCCATGGGTGTGCCCCTGACAGACTTCTCAGGGTCAGAAACCCATCAATCTCTTTTCACACATGAGCTAATCAATTCAAAGAGGGAAGTGCCAATGAGCTATTAGATCAATATGGTGAAGTATGGAGATTGATCTTATCCCAGTGTGACTACATTAACAGACTCGTCAGTGTGACCTCTGCCCTGAGGCACACATTATATGGGATTGCAAGTCTGGTATCTGAATGAAGACCTCAGGTCATTGCTTTTAATAATCTGCTTTGCTGAAAGAATTAAAGTAAATCTGTAAAGGGATGACTAATGAAAATATGAAGCGTTTTCTTCTCCTCTAGTCTTGGCATGCTTGCAGAAATCACACCAGCTTTTCAACAGCAACCAGCAACATCAACTGTCTTGCACAGAAACCTGCTCAGCCATGCCAGGCTATTGGCATTTGAGATAACACTTATAATACAACCAGTGATATTTTGCTCTCCTGCCACAGCAAATAATAAAGACACTGAATACAAAATGATAAAAAATGCTATGTGTCAAAATCAATTAAATTCTTGAGCGAATTGGTCCAATTGGTTTATGTGAACAGCCAGATCAAGAGTCCTGGTCGTCTGAATTATTTAACTGGTGTAAGTGGGATTGCAGTAGCTGCCACTGATGTGAACATTGCTGCCACGTACTGAGCATACCACCTGTCAAGCAAAATGTTCCCAGTATTTGCATCAGGTCAAGGTCCAACTTAGGGAGTCAGTCTGTTTTCACGTAGGCCAAAGGCCAGGGACTTTGGGGCGAAGTTATCTGATCAGAGGAACCTGACCACAATATGTAGGAGCAGTAGGTGTATACATCCTATAGCAATTTCCTGTCCCTTAATCAACCTATGCTAGTAAGTGTCACCAACTTTACAGGTAGTCTGCACATGAAGTGACCACAAGTAATACTATAAGCAACCATTTCAGGCTTCTCATTTTGAAGACTAATCTTTTTGACATATAATTTCAAAGATGCTGAAAAAACATTCACTTTGTTGTCTTAGAGCATGATATTAATATTGTTAATATTTTTTAAACCCTGAATAATCTCATTGCAATGAAATATTTATGTATATAACACATTTTAATACTGTATTTTTATTATGCCAAACATTTTTATTGTTCATTGTATAATTGAATCAATGAATTAGAAGAAGGTTACTAAAAAAGGATTGCATTTTTAATGAAACTGAATGATATAACTTCTGTTAGTCACTAAGAATAATAGCAGATCTACCAGGTTTATACAGATAAGAGCATTGTGAGTTTATCTGAAAGCTCACATAATGGCTCTAATTTATCTGTAACCTAGAAAAACAGATTTAGCAATCCTATTCAAGGTTTTAATTCATTGTTTATATATATGATCTCTCTTCCATCTTGTGATCAAATCACCTGTCTAATCATGAAAATGTGAATCTGTTTAGCAGATACATCTATTGCCAGTTGTGAAACACACTTCGAAAACAATGCTCTTTCAAAGTCTAAATGGAAGAATGGAGCTAGCCATACAATACCATGGGGAAATGTTTCTGAACTCTTAGGTTAATAGGCAGGGGAACTGGTGAGAACTTTGTATGTTAATAGTGAGAATGTGATGTTTCAGTGCCCGCACAGCTTGAATCCTTAATTAGCCCAACAGCCTAAATTATAAATACTTTTCAGGTAGAAACTCCTATGCTTAAAAATATCCCAATAGAAAATCCTTATATTAGTACTATGCTGATTGAAATTTTAATGCTGCACAAAATGTTATACAGAAAACTAAAGTAGCAGTTGCAAACTTGACTTTGAATACTACACGGATATTGCATTCTTTGCAGTGTGGCATTTAACTTTTCATTATTTTGCAATGGATATAAAAATAGATTATATAATTTTATATTAGATATGTGTATTATAGAGGAGGAACTTTATAATGACACCATTGGAAATGTATTTGCATTTTTCAAAGGATTCTTATCCAACTTCTTTTAAAGAGAAGGATTCTAATATTTATTCTCTCTTTAAGTAGAAACTGAGAGATTATATGCATAATCCATACATGCGTATGGTATATGAGATGCTGTAGTATTGCTTAAGGACTTGTGTGAATTTTGTGAGACCACATAATTCATAGTGGTGAACCACAATTTAAATAAATCACACCACCAAACTAGGCATACATTTTTTTTCCTACCACTATGATGTGTGCTTTTTACATCATATTAATTCCAAACGAACTAAAAAGCTGTCCTATAATAGCAGTGGTTTAGATTGAAAAGGTTTTAGAATTCTGATACTATATTTGTATCTTTCCACTTATAAAACAAGGAATTTAATATTCATCCAATAGTGCAGGCATCAGACAACTTTGTTTCAGGATGTTGATTGGAGCATTTGTCCTGATCTCACTGAGGGGAAGCAGACACTTATATAATTTCACTAAAGCAAAGGTAATTCTTCTGAACAGGTTCAAGGGAAAGTAAAGTTATAGCATATACAGAAATAAAGTATATTTTCCATAAATAATATCTTTTTTTAAAATTCAGTCTCACACTCAACAAGTGCTAGAAGTAAATGCTGCCTCCCAATGGAAATATGAAGTTTGTTTCTCAATGAAAGAAGCCACAAAATTTCTAGTCTTGTTGGTTTTCAGATGTTTGGTCATTAATTTACTCCTAGTAAGAACTGAAGAATTTTCATTCTGTATTTCACTATCAAATGTTTTGGTTTATAAACTTCATATCATGGGCTCAAAATGCACAGTTTGTGGAGTAAGGAGGATGGGTTTTCCCTTTAACAACAACTACTTGAAAACCGATCAGGAATATGAGGAAGCAAAACTGGATTAGGCATAGAGTTCAAATGAAGTCAGAAGTTCATGATAAATACATTTTATCTTATAATTCTGCAATTTAACATGTAGCTCCGCAACTCATATTTGCAATATCACTGTCACACATACAATCAACAGATGCTTCTGTCTGGTCACAGAATCTATGGCTGCATTAGGGATATCTGCTAGTGGCATCTATGTAGATGGTTGTTATGTATCAGAGTACAAATAAGAGATACATGTTATTTTATTTTAATTGATTAATGAAACATGTCACTAGCTTCTGTATAATACAGAAATGGCTAAAAGAATTAAAAAAAAAAAAAAAGCCCTTTCCAATTTCCACTGTAAGTAAGTACTTACAGGCAGAGAATGTTCATGTAAACTTTCAGAACAAAAAGATAATCTGTGAAAGTTACAATAGATTGAAAATATATGTGTAGAATCAAAATGCTTCCTCAGCCTTGACAGAATAAATAATAAATGCTTTTTAGGTAACTACTGCATCTCTTTTCATAACATATATATTAATAAATTAAAAAATATCTGTAGATTGACAAGTATTTTGTGAGCTTATAGTGGAAAGCCAATAGCTAATTATGAAAGCCTGACTTGACTAATCAATTATTCAGATGAACATTAGGTGCCTATTATATGCATAAACATGGGAATTATATTTCCCCTAAGTAACTTTCTAAAATAACAAACCCAAAACATGCAAATTTGAAATAGAAAGAAATGGCACTATTATGCACTTATTGCATATGCAGAACTCCCTCTGAATTATTCAGGGAAGACTGAATCAGGAACCTTGATATTTTGTACTCTGAGCAACACAGCAATAGCAGCACATGCCATGTTGTATTTTTGTGTATGTAATACTGATTTAGCTCGTTTTTGCTGGTTGTGTTTCAAATTCATTTAATGTTTAGAAGGTTAGGAAAAGGAGAAGTATCCCTGGATTGATATTTGCAAAATATTTTTATGCCTATTGAACATAAGAATATCTGATAAATTAGTAAGATCGTGGCTTTGGAGTGTAAGAATAAGCCTTTGAGAAGGATCACAAGTGAAGTAATGAACTGCATTTTGAAAAGGTTTTTAGTTGCTTCATTCCCCACCTTCTCTATGTAAAGATTAGAAGAGTACCGGTATTACCGAACAGATTCACTGGTCTTTCATTTAATTTGTGAAGCACAAAACACAGTAAGGTAATACATAATCATCCTTTGCATTTAGAAAAGACTATGCTCTTAAGCAGAATACAGCAACAGGGAAACCAGAAATAGATGTGACCAGACACCTGCTGACAAACAGTGACAAATCCCACTGACACTGCAGTGACCCCCAGTAAGTCAAGATTTAATTAAAGGGTATAATTAAGTCAGTGGAACAGAACACTAATGAGTGGTGTTTTTTTTATATGGGTAATTACACATAAGAATACAAAGTAAGCTAGGCATCTAAATATATTATTAAAATGAACAGTACAGAATGACAACCAGAGATTTTAGTACTTTTTTTTTTCTTTCTCTGCAATAATGCAGGTTGAAACAACTCATCAAGCATCTGTACACATGCTAACAAGTGCTATTGCTCCAATCCCGCATGTGTCTAAGCATGTTGGTAACATGACCTTAGTACCACAATGCACACCAGTAAGGGTAGGCAGACATGCATGTGTTTGCTGGGCTCTGTCTGTCATTGTGTTTGCATGTGTTTGTACCATGCAGGGGTCACTTTGGCTCGTTTTCTAACAAATGACATTCTGTTGCTATTTTCTTACAAGTAACATATCCTTTGGATTTGTCAACTGTGTTGGTTACAAGGAAGACATACATTACAAATTGTTCCTATGATTATCTGCACGTTGGGTGCAATATACCTTTACAAACAACAGGGATTTCTTACGGCAATGGTATTTTATGCCTGATCCAGTTCTCCAGAATTTATTTTGGGAATGTTTAGGCAGTTGAATGAAATAGCTGAAATATCTTTCTCTATCTGATATTTGCTTGTATTTCAAACAGAAAAGTATTGTAAAGTAGATTTACTAGACCAACGTGTTAAATGGGTGGATAATAGGATCATGAATAATGGTGATGAAAAACAAATTTCCTACAGTCTTAAAGATTTAAAAGAATGCCTGTGTAGTTTGGGGCCAGCCCTCTGCCGGGATTACTCTATCTGCTCCCAGCTGGTAGCCTGCAGTTCATGACAGCCTTTTATCCATTATCAAAGCAACAAGTGGAAAAGCAGATCCTCCTGCCTGCTAACACTCTGTTCAGTTCTCTCTGTAGAATTTCTGCTTCTAAATCTTTCATTTTAACAAGTCCTCAGATTTCCTTCCTACTGCTGCAGGAGATACTAAATATGTCTCTCAAGTCTTTAGCTCGCTTGTCTAACTTAAACTGCAGGACAGTAAAGGAAGGGAGAATAATTGCATTACAACAGGACATTTTCTACAGGAATGGTCTGAAGTGCAGAATGAGCCTGATCCTGCTCACACTAGAGTGACAAGAAGTTTAGCAATTGATCTGGGTGACAAGAAGACCAGATCCTAATTACTCAAACAACACAGTACTGATGTAATACTTTGATTACAATTTCAGACTGAGACATGAGTTAGGCTTATATTTGATCTACTAATCTACTTATATAAATAAGTACAAATTTTACTGTAACAAAAGTAACTGGTTTACTGTAACTGCAAACAAAATACACTGAAACTTATAACACTGTGTTTACTTAGTTTTTTTAGTAGTGTAGCAAAAATTTAAAAAAAAAGGTAGAATTGGGTGATATTTAAGTATAATTAATGTGAATAATTTCAAGCAAAGTATATCCATTGAAACTGAACCATTACTTGTAATTAAAACCAGTATAAATGTATATTCTTTATATAGTAAAAACATAATCCCACTTTTCTTAAATCATGCTGTCATAGAGTAATAGGTGGTAGAAACACAATCCTATAACAGCTACTACATTTAAAAAATCAAGAGAACAACTTAAGCTGTTATGTAGGCTACGTTAAGCCATAATATACGTTAAGGGTTTTTTTTAACTCTTTATGTTTTAAGTAGATTTATGACAGTTATGAAATGTCAGAAGATGTTGTGGGAATGCCAGCATGGCAGTGAATCCAGGACTTGCTCCCTCTCTGAACCAAAGCCTTAGCCACCAGGCTCTTCCATTCTTTGGTGCCTCCTTGAGCCAGGCACAAAAGACGGAGCAGGGGCCAGATCCTGCCAATGCTCTGCCCACAGTGCAGTCCTATTGACTTATCAGAATTAGACCTCTGTATCTAACCCTACTCATTTAAGCCCATTAAGAGATTTTTTTAATGTATATGAAAGCATGATTTGGCTCTGGGTCCTGTGGCACTTTGCTAAGATTTAGACAGTAGCATTTCATTTTTATGAGGTGCCTGAGGTAACTGCTCTGGATAGGGCCCCAATAAATGTAATCTTAAGATATGGAGTTACTATTTTTTTCCCCACGAGCTCGAATACCTGCAAAACCCCCGAGAGAACTGAAATACAATAAAACACGAAAGGTCATAAAGGTTATGCAAATGATTTCCCCATTTTTATCTTTCTGTGGGCATCTGTCTGTATAAAATACGGGATTAGACGAAGCGAATTCTGCCTGGGCAGCAGACACATGTGTGCATAATGGATCCCTGACATCTTCTTCTCCCCCATTTTCGTCCCCATGAGGCTGCCCCTACCCAGCCGCATATGAATGAACAGAAGTGCCTTTCATCCCCCACTTGCCTGACGCTTCAAAAGGAACTACAAAAATAGCAGCAACAAAATCCAGCCGCCTGCCAAAAGGCCCGCACACGTCCCATTCTCACAGGCATGCAAAAGGTTGGAGAGCTCAGCAAAATTTTTATGTACGGGAGCAGGCCCAAGGAAAACTCACACGCCATAACCAATTGTGGACAGAGGATCATCTATCAGCAGACAAATGCAGGAACTCCAGAATGTCTCTCCTCAAATGAAATAATATATCTTTGAAAGCCAATGCCCGTTTTAGGCCTGAGGCCCATATATCAAGCCTGAGAGGCTTGTGGATACGCTCCAGGGCCATTAACCTTCCACCTGTTTCCCCTTGTCCTTCAGGATGAGACCCTGCCCTTGATTTTACTCCCTTCCCCTGTTCATCTTCCGACAGAGTGTAAATGTAAAGCAGAGGGCCTGCGAAATAATTCAAAGGCAATGGACCAGGGACATGGTTACAAATCTCTGCCACTGGCACTGTGACTTATGCAGGCAGTTTGTCACACATGAGCCAGGTGACCTCTGTGACATAACAGAGAAAAATATCACCCAAGATCAAAAGATGAGATTCAGAGCTCTCTAACTAACTCTGGTGTACACAGCTCCGCTACACGGTGGCCAAGGGCTTCCTCTCTTCTGAATACTGCTCGCTTGCGGGCAGGCCGTGCTCCTGCTAATTTCAGTAATATCTTTTTCTCTCTTCTCTTTGGATATCTTTCCTGTACCTGAATGTCAAAATTTTCCACCTACTCAAGGCTCTCTTTCTCAGAAAAAAAAAAGATAATTAAATTGACCAGGAGAGACAGCAAAATGTCTTTCAGCAGATAAAAATCAATACATAAAAAGCAGTATAGTTGAAAAAGGTGGAATAATTGCTTTTGCAACTGTGTCAGTTTTAATTTGGCAAATTTTAAAATGCTAAGTAATAATAAGACTTTGTATGAGCACATGCTGTCTCTGGTATTGCAATGAGAAGTCTTCGAAGTCTAAAATATTTACTGGGATTTGACTGTCATGATGAGAGTAGAGTTAGTATTAAAAATTATGTAATGCACCCAGACAACACGCATCTGTACTGATTCATATTTTACAAAGGGATATGCTACAGAACCAGAATAAGAGTAATTTGAAATAAAGCCTAATCAGATTGATTTTTTTAAATCTCAAATTCATTCTTCAAGCTGTGTGCTACATAGGAAGTTTCCCAGCTGTTTTGTACATTCAGGACTTCTCTGATGGGTGCAGACAAAAGAATAAGGCCTAATGTAGTGTTTCTCTTTCAATCCCCATAACCTAACGGTATGTCTGGTATGACCACTTAATTTTTTCTATTTCATAAATTAAAAAAAAAAAAATTCCACAACTGTCACACTATCCCTGGCATGATGATAAAAAGAGAAATACAACTGTAGCTAGATCAGCCTAAATATCATTCTAATCCTAAATCACTTTGGCACTTGCCCACACCTAGCTGATTAAAAACTCAGTTTAACCCGTGAATGTATATAAAAAATACACATATACAGACATATGCACAAAAAAATTAAACACATTGGTTACAAGTGTGCTAAACATTGTCTTGTTAGATATTTCATTCTCTTATCACATGCAGAATTTGAAAATTTTGCAGAGTTCAAACTCTTACCCAAAATAATCTACAGGGATAGTGTTCCACTATTGAAATATATCTAAATTCACTAAATCTAAAAGAATAAAAACGTTGAACTATTGATAGGGCTTGAGACTAATCATACAGTAGTTATAAAGAAAGGCACACCTGAAAATCACTTCATGCTTCCCATTGACTGAAGCCTGATGTAGAGCATCAAATCATGTGTAAATACAAAATTAATTATTACAAAAAGATTATTGTGAAACATTAAAGCATGCCATTGTAAAAATAAGATAATTGTTTGATTTTACAGTGATAAAATATTTTGCTTTTGTTTGGGCCTTGTGATTACACAATTATTTTAATATCTAACAAAAGCCTGCCAGAGATACAACACTCAGCAACTACACACGAGTTTTGCCACTGGTTTCAGTGAACTCCAATTCGGATCCCAGATATCTTCATTTTTGAAAATACCCAGAGTGTTACTTGTTCGTGTAAAATATAGGTGATATTTCCAAGAGTTCTGACAGTCAGATCTTTAGCTGTCTTTGACACTTGTACTGAATATATTAATTTGTATTCAAGCCTGATTTCACTTGGGCTTTCTGCATCTTTTTTTTTTTTTTTTTTTTTTTTTTTTTTTTTTTTTTTTTTTTTTTTTTTTTTAATATAGTTGATGTATCCCTGACCAAAACAAACAAACAAAAAAATTTAAAGAGCAGCTAGCCCAATCCATTGCCTTTTACAGTAAGTGTGATCTAGTGCACCTGCTTTTGTAATATTCAGGATATCTGGAAATCAAGGCTAGGCATTGTATGCTACTCTAATAGAGGATTTTGTTCATTTGAGTGTTTGATCGGTTTTGAATGCACAAATCACCTATTAGAATGTCCAAGTCATAAATAGACTACTTTAAAATGTTATTATATGTATAAAAATACTATTGTATTAGTATAATAAATTATACATGTGAAATTATATGTCCCATTTACCTCCCACCATGTGCTTTTTGTGTAAATAGCTACTGAACATGAAGTATTTTGTAAGATTAAAGGTTACAGAACCTTGACTGGTTTTAATACAACATAATGTCTTGTCTTGAGGAAAAAGCCTTTAATTGGTTGACAAACTAAACAGATGCTACAAATTTAGTTAATTGTATTTTTGGGTGCTTATGCCTGCCTGATTCAGTCATTCAAAACAAAAGAAAACAGGGAGTTTTTAACATTTAAAAATAATAATTTGGGGCATGAATCATTCCTTACATTCTTTTCCAGCTACAGACAGTTTCTGTTGGGAAAAGTGCCACAGAGTATCGACAGTGACAACAAATTGTATTGTCCGGTGAACATCTGTTTCCGACTCCCACACTGATATTGCAGGTTGGGTACTTTTGATTTAGTCTTCACAGGCTGCCCGACCACAGAGGAACTGGAAATTACTGGTATGTACAACTTTTATTATTGGAACACAGGAAAACTTTATCATCATGCTGGGAAGTTCTGTGTCTTTTGAAATATTGGAAAGGGGGTTATGTTAGCACAGAAAGTCACATGTGATATTTCTTATGAAAAAGAAAAGTAGTTCCTGTTCATTGTGTCTGACAGTACATGTGTATGCAAGTCTGAGTTGAAAATCTCAACGTGGAACAGGATTTCTGTTTTCATGAAGCAAGGTTTGTTGGTGAGGGTTTGGGGAGGTGTGTTGTTTATTTTTAATAAAACCAGTGGCACTGCAAAAAAGGACCAGATTCTCCCAGTCTTGCTCAATCAGTAGTATGGTATCCCTATACAAAATAACTCTGAAATCCAAAGCTGTTTCTATAGGGCAGAGCAGACTGAGGTTCAGTATGGGTTGCAGGATCTAGCCCTTGAGAGTGTCAGTCTAAAAGAACGAACTCATCTTTTCTAACTCATATTTATTGCACCAACTTACTTTGATAACAACTTAGAAAGGCTGTGTTAACTAGCTAAAATTATTACTGTTAAAAAATCCAAAATGATACTAGTCAATTTTTTCAAAATTGAGAGGAGTTTGTTAGACTAATCAATATAATTTTTTCTCACAATTATGCCACCATATTTATTCAGCCTGGGGAAAAAGGTAAAGTTCTGCTTTGGCAGAGACAGAAATGAAGATACATTCTTGATGGGCACCATATGCCAGTTTGATAAAGCTCCAACACCTGATCTGTAAATATACCAGCCAGTGCCGGGATAAACCACCAAAAAACATCCTCTTTCACAGAGAAAGAAGGAAAGAAAGAAACTCCACTGAAACTCTTATTAACACTAATTAGAGACACCAGCATGCAGGGGAATCAAAGACAAAACATGTGGAGCTCCCACTGAAATCAAGGCGAGAAGGATATGCCTTAAAGGAGAAGCATGCAAATTAAAAATATCTGCTGTTCAACATTACCAAATGAGCTAGCCATGTAAACACTGACTTTGAGGTGTAACCCTTCCTTGCTGGGAATGCTCCCTCTGAAAGTTCATTCTTAAGTCAGGAGAGAGCATTGTCCTTGACCATGCTTGCAGAATGAGAACCTGTCTTTTGAATAACAGGTCCAAAACAAGGGAATTGCCATGTGTTTATTTCAACTTAAAGTTGTCAATATTATTGTTGCTGTTGTTCATATACTTGTTGTTTATTCACTGTATTATAACCAAGGACCACTGTTTTCCAAGTCCTGCATCAGAAAGACAGTTTTTTGATGCTACTCCTTATAGCAATTTTGGATTTCTCATAGACTAGAAAGTCTGGGTAGAATCTTGGCAATATGGCCAATATTCAAAATACTGTTGGAAGATTCTAGGTCTCAGCCTCAAGTGCAGAAAATTGCCTGATCTTGCTTTTCATGAGTATAATATGTACTTATATAAGTACTGACCCAAGCAATACTCCGATAGGATTCGTTTGTGAGTAGCTTGCTTTCTTCTCCCTCTCTTTTCTCTATATGTTCACAGATGGAACATCAGTTATGTGGAGTGGTTACAAAAGAAGTCAAAACTATTTTATACTGTGGTGACCTTGGTATTAGCTACACATTAGTCTTAGTTTCCACTTGCACCCTAGATGATTTGCAAAACCACCTAATTTAGTCTCATGCCTCCCAGCAGCCTGCCTACTACATCCCTACCATCTCCCACACTTCATTCTAAAACCTCAGGGTTATGCCCAAAAACTGCTGCACAGACAAGAATGAGAGTAGAACCAGAGACTTTGGGCAGCTGTCACCTGTTATAGTCCCTACTTGTTTTTGCTGTTACCTGAAGGAAAGTTAATAGTTTAGATTAACTATTTTTGTTGTGACTTTTACTGAACACTGGGAGTAGCAAGATGCAGACTGCTGGCCTGTCTGACCCACCACCTCTTGAACCTTTTTCTCAAAGTTTTCCACCTTTTCCCAAAAGGATGCACAAGGAGTTTAAGGGGTTTAAGTGCATTTAAATGCACTGACTGTTGTTGAAGGTCTCTGTGGGATAGGTCAGTGGATTCCAGTCACAAATAACTGTAATTACTGCCTCCTAGGTAGTGGCTGTGGTACTAAGACTATTTCCAAGAAAGAGAAAGGAAAAAACAAACAAAAAAACCACACACACACACACAAAAAACCAAAACAAACGAACAAAAAAAACAAAACAAAAAAACAACCCAACCAAAAAAACCACCACACCACAACAACAAAAAAAGGACATTTAGAAATAACAGCAAATGAAACATAAAAACTTGACATGAGCAGCTTTACAGAAGAAAATAGGAAACTGGCAGATGCTGTGAGTGATTCTGGAAATACAGTATTCAAGATCTTAACTTGCACTTCTTATTTGGACAAAATTCCCTTTGGCTTCAGTAAAGTTTTCTTCTGGTAAGCAGTAGAAGACTGGGCCCATAAGGACAACCTGACTTACACTGAAAATTACTATGTGCAAAACTGACTTGTTCAGCTCTTTATTTAGGAGAGTAAGCAGTTATAGGTATAGTTTGCTGCATACGGGCTGCAGCAAACTGCTGCTTGAGTGGTGAGGGATTATGACTCAGCACCACCAGTCACTGTGTTTGGTCATTACTCAGGACAAATTGTGAGGCTGCAGTAAGTATTCCCCAATAAATACCAAAAGGTATCCAGATGAAACAAACAGGCGGTACTGACTGTTACACCAGAATAAAGATACAATTCTTCGTCACATTCAGTGTCACTTAGTCAGGGTGATGTTTCCTGTATTTAGCAAACATGCCAGTAAAAGAATTTCCTTGGCATACAGACAACCTGGAAGTGTCCTTTTAAAATCAGTTAATACCAACAGAACTCATGAGCTAGCTGGAACCATTTCCTATGCTATGGAAAGAACACTCAAATAAGGTTAACCAAGACATTTCACCCTTCCAACCTCCCCCCTCCCCATCTATTTCTGGATGTCTTCTTTTGTTCACCCTTTGCTAATTATAGTGGCCTTGCTTAGGTGGTATTTATAGTCTTAAAAAGTTGCCTGACTTTTAGAACACTTTATTCATGTATATTTCCTGTGTTTATTGTTGCCTTAACAAATTTTTTTTAATTAAATTTACTTGATCCAAGATTTTATTTAGCAACAAATATCAAAGTAACTTTTCTTTCAACAAATGAAAGAGCTGTATTTAGAAGTAAAAAGCATTCTGAAATCAGATTTTGGTTTCTTTCCTTCTCCAAGTGATGGGTATGACAGGCAATTCCAGAATTAGACAAAATTAAATTTTCTTTTGTTACTACAAGATAATTATTTGGCAGTTTATTTTACTAATTTATATATATATACATTTTTTTTTTCTTTTGTATGCAATGGTTGCTTTGATAACTGGGGTGTTTCCAAGACATAGTGTTAAATATTTGTTTGTCCAGAGTGCCCTGATTTTTACTACCTATAACTGAAGTTCTACCAGTTACACAAGTAGAAAGATGCTGAGAATGTCCACCTAAAATTATATCTTCACTTTCCCACCAGCACTATCTTTTATCTCCTTAGTTTCCCTTAATTCCTTCTTAAATTGGCCCTTAAGGCTGGCCTGCAAGACCCAGCTCTTCCTCCTAAGGCAGGACCCCGAAGGCGCTAACGGCCCTAAAGGCCCCACCCGTGGCACCATTTAAGCTCTAGCCAAGGCCCTGCCCTACCTGGGCTGCTTCACAGGTAAGGCTGCCTTGCTGCCTGTGTATGCCTTTGTTTTGTCCCTTCACACCATCTCTTGTCCTTTCATGCCATCCCTTATCCCTGTGGCTAGTGAAGTCTTGTATGAAGGTTGTGGAGTAGTCTGGGCCAGTCCTGCTAGCCTCCTGGGGCCTACCCTAGTTTGGGCAGCAGCACATTCCCCAGCCAGGCTGAGGTGGAAGGGGATGCAGTGCTGTGTACTTCCTTGGCATGGGAAGAACAAATGTTTCTGATCACTTTTATAAAGCAGTAAGACAGTGTGCTCTGAGTCAGATAACTCTAAGTAAAACTGTGCTTTTTCTTCAGAGGTGAAATGAAGCTCAATAATTAAGAGGTTTCTTATTAGAAAAATTAATAAATCAGAAAACAGTTAAAGGCTGTCCTAAAGATAGTGATGTTACATTTCACTTTACTTTTAACTGCCTTCTTCAGATAGGTGTAGTAAAAGTAGAAGGGATTAAATAGCTACTTTTTATGTCACTTGACTAAAAGTTCTGTACTGCACTTACTTAAGAGAGCACCATATTTTGGACATTGCTGCTGCCTTCACATGGGCTATAATGCAGCTCAAAACAAATGTTTATCATTCATTTGAATATTTCTTGAATTACACTCCGGTTTAAAGTAATTTTTGAAATATTATTTCCTCTAGTACTAAAATTCACTGTTTCTTGAGGTTGCTACTTTTGTTCATTGGTTGGGGGGGAATAAGCAACTGAATTTTTATTTCCACGACCTGAAATTTTTCTTTGTTTCCTTTTAGAAGTAGCCTTCTGACTTGAGGCTATGAAATAGAGCAAACCTTGATAGCTCTGACACGTGACAAAAAAAAAAAAAACAACCAACCAAAAGACCTAAGGTTATTTTGCTACAATAAATGACATGATTCCCTGGCAATAGATCAGTTATTCTATTTTAGAAGTCTGAAAATCTACATGTTAATGCATACTGGGCAAAGTTTGGAAGTAGAGAGATACCAGATAAATGTTTAAAGTGCAGGCTGCCTCTTGATTTTACTCCCTCTACTTGAAAATCTATTTTATGATAATTTTAAAAATGGAAATGGAAAAGACTTAAGTCCTCCAGTATTTTCCTGTGCTTATACAGCTGTATGGTATGCCTGAGTTGTTCTGAGTGATCTCACAATTTAAAGCATAATTGAAAACTCTCAACTTTAGGCCTTTTCTCCAACAATGAGTCTGATGACTAAATGTTGTGGAAAACATCTTATTGGTGTTCCTACAGGGTCTACACATTTCCTTCCTCTCCAGGGTCTTTGTTTTATTCAGATTTTGTGCTTCTACAAGGCTGCCATATGGTTGAATTCATTGCTTCATCAAGCTGTGAATTCTGAGATCTTTTAATCTTTCTTCATAAATCACACTTTCCTCCACTTTTCTTGTCATTTGTCAGCATTTTTCAGCGTAGAAAAGAGCTGAGTGGGTTATGTGGGCTATTGACTCTACAGTGCTGTATATACAAAGATGATCATACCTTGATCTGGATCAGCTTACCTCTATATATAAAAGTATAGAATAACATCCATTTATATTTTTGGCCTTCAACAGGGCTGATAGGAAGTCTGTAAGTGACTTGAGTATGGCTAGGATTTCATCCTTACTGTAGGTGATTCTAAAAGCTACAGGTTAACATAACATCCTTAAATCTGAACAGATTTAAGATAGTTATAGAGGCAAACTTTTACTGTAACTGGGAACTATCCCATACAACAGAAAGACCATACAGGTTTTGTATACAAGTGCTGGATCTCAATGATACAGTACTGTACAAAAACTCTGGATCCGAATGAAGCAAGTTATCTTCCTGTAGTAAGATTTACTGCCTGGTTTTAAGAAATGTCCATTTGTAAGGAGGGAAATGGTGCTTTTTTTTTTTTTTTTTTCCTGGTAAAAACTTGCAAAAAATTGAGATCTTTGCAAGTGAAGATCTGCCATTCTACCAATAAAACTGTGACTTTCTTAAGCAAAACCAGGAAACATAGCTACAATTTTCCAAGAGACTTGAATTGTTTAATTTTTAATGTGCAAAGCTCTTTTCATAATTTGGCAAAAAGAGCAAATCCTCACTGCAGAAAGCAACAGTTAGAAATGGTGGTAAGGAAATGGAATAGATAACGTTAATATGGGTGAGCATTCACTTTTCAGTTTCTTAGCCAGTACAGCAGGCATTATTAGAATTCACTTTAATATAAATTTGGACTAGTCACAGCAAACAAGATCTAAAGAGTACTACTTTTTTTTTCATCTTGCTATACAGCAATGTGCTATGTTTGGTAATGCACCTAAGGAATTTTTCTACTGTCACTGCTGATAATTGTCAAACTTCAATTGGAATCTTACATTTTGAAGGAAAAAAAAATAAACTGTAATGTTCAACTTCTGTTTTGTGTAACAAATGCCTCCAACTCTCAATTGGAAGTGAACATGCAAGTCTGGTTCTTCCCTCCCATCAAGGCTGCAGTGTCTGCTTCAGGCCAAGTGACATGAGTGGCTGTAGCTATGTAATTCTCCATGTCCATACTACAGCCTATATCTCTGCTTGTCACTAGCATTAGGATGGGTTGGACAGCTTTTGGAATTGCTACTTGTTCAAATTTTCTCTATGAAGTAACAAGATATTGTTATTGCATCATGTCTATTCATGGGAACCTGGGTAAGTTTTCACAGTGAACTGGTGACTGCAAATTCACTCAAGTGTAACAAGTGGTAACATTTTTTAAAAAGTCCTACATGGTGCATGATTTTTAGTCTCAGCATGATGCCAAACATTTGGCGTTAAGTGAAAAAATTACTAAATCCAGAGTGATTGAACTCAGTCTCCTGCTATCAAAGGTGATAACACATATGGCAGAGTGAAACTAAAGTATCTAGTTTCAACATGGAAAGGTGTAGGCACTCACCCTCTTTCTTCTTACCCCTAGAAAAAGTCCCAGAGGCTCAGCATTGAATAAATTGTTTAGAAAGGCTACAAAAATTACATGCTCACATGCTAAAATGTAGCATTTACTTACATCTTTTGTTCCAAGGAGAGACAGATCATGAATTTAACTTCTAACAATGTTCCCCTACAAGGTTCAGCTATGTGGCAGTTATAATCTGATGCTTCATTAGAGACTGGTTTCTCTGCTGAGGCTTCCTTCTATAGCAATGATTTTGCTACTTGAGAAATGAAATTAATTATTCTAAAGCAAAGTATTAGTTGATTGTGTGAGATAAATACTTTTACCTTTTCCTTTTTTTTTTTTTTTATATTTGAGAAATATTTTTTTCAGATCCAGTTACACTTCAGTCAAACTAAAAATCAACAGCTACATATGACAACATATTAACTAATCTGTTTACTGATATCAAGGGAAATCCTGGACCTTAGTTTCTGGCAGCTTCCCTGATTGAAAGAACATTGCAGAAGTTTTATTTCATCAGCTGTTCGTTACATTTCCTGTCCTGATAAATGCATACTACAAAGTCCAAAAGCATTTCAAGTTATCAAATTGCCTTTGATTACTGAAGTCTAAATAATATATCAACCTTTCATCACCCTGAAGAAGAACTTTTAAGGTATTCCACTGCTGATACTTTTTTTTTTCTCAAAAATAAATAAATAAAATAAACCCTATTCTCTGTTAATTGAGTTTAATAACTGTCTCTCTGTACTTTGTACTTATTTTCTATGCATTTATTGATAATTACATAGAGAATGAAATTTTAAATTAATGCTGATGTACTGAGTATACTATTACTGTATCTAAATACATTTTACAGAAAAAAATAAGAGAGACCAGGCATTCTGTTAATCCTGTTCACTCTAAGTTTGCACTGCGTTGAGAAATAATTTGATATTCTGATAATATAGTTGTGCATATGGGGAATATGTAATACAAAACTAGGCCTCTGTTAGCTTGTTAGTTGCCAAAATGTGTTCCCATGTACAATAGAAGTTCTATAGATAGAGTCCTTTTGAGATATGTGGTTGAACTATTGTTTTTTTGAAGGCCACATTTGCAGCTAGTGTAGGCAAGGACAAATCTATGCTTATAGCAAGAAATCTGTCACAGAACTGATACAGTCTGACATCAATGAATGGCCTAAATTTGCAAACTCAGTGAATAGTTGTAGGATGAGCTTCTTTAATGTGAAGTACACCAGCTCTTCCTGCAATCATTCACTAAATGGGTTTGTGCTCATATAGTACTTTGACCTATGACATCCTCACTAAAATAGCTGAATAAATGAAGGTAATAATTTTTTGTGAGTCACAAGTCCTTTAGTGCTTTTTTGTAACTATCAACATGTAGTTAATTTTTGGATCGTCAGCCAGGATAAATTACCCTGAGAGCTGTTCTACAGTGCAGGTCCTGTTTTCTTCCTGCCCCAAAGAGAGACTACTTTCTTTATTGGGTTCTGGAATACTTAGCTTTGGAAGCAGTTGTTGAATTTTCCCTGATGCGGGCTGATGAGGAAAGACCAGTCTATTGGAACTGTCTGCATCCTTTGGTGGGGACAGGTAACCTTTGGACTCGAGAAATTCTTGCAATATTTTCCTTTTAGCTTTACCTTTCACCTGACTAAGGCAATTGGCTACAAATGTAGCATCCCTGGGGCATTCCCAAGTTTTCCTAGCTGAGGATAAGATGGATCTATCTTACTTTTATATTTACTGAGCTTTCAGCAACTCCAGAATATCAAACAAAGGCCTTCTTTACTATTACTGCTAGTATCATCATGAGTCTACTAGGAGGTTATCTCCATATTCTTATTTCCTCTGTGAGTTAAGAACTATACAGAAATATTTCTCATTATAAATAAGCAAGTAATATGTGATATCAAATCCCAGAATTTTTGATATAATTACTAACTACAAAGAATTCTAACTTCACAAGACAGACAGGTATGTTTGAGATTTTAGCAGGTGTTAAATTCGAAGTTACTGGGTTGCAATGGGCTGCTTTGGCTCTTTCTCTGACGTGATCACTAATCCTGACTAATTTACTTCATTAATATTTCCATTATTTTCTGATATACAACATGAAGATGTGTGGATCTGCTCCCTTAGCAAGTATGAGCATTAGCTTTTAATTACATACTTGAATTAATAAACAGGTTAAATTCTGAAAAAAGCAGTGTATGGTGTAAGTAGATCTGCCCAGTTAATACTTTAACCTTTTTTTACATGCTTACATGCATAACACGTTCCAAAAGAGGTGGTGAAAATTTGTAAAGCAACAAGTGAGATGATTGTGCTAAGCATAAGATGATAAAAGCTTCATGAAATAAAGTTTTTTAATATATTTGCTATAACTTAAGATCTCTTTAAGAAAAAAAAAATTTTGCTCAAATGGAAAGAAAAATTTCACTGGTGCTTTTTTGTTATTATCTCTAGGGAAATTGTGGCCTAAACTTTTGGACTGTGATAGCATTTTTTTTATCATGTCCTACTCCTTTTCAGTCCCCCCAGAACTCTGCTAGCTACAAATCTGTAGATGTAAAAGAAAGGAAAATGCTTGCCCCTTTATATAAATTGAAGAGAGAAATGTGTAAGACTAAATTTAGAATGAAGTGAAAGGATACAGTAAAGAGTTGAAAACATGCTGTTTAGTATCACATACAGTTGTGCAAGGCTATCACTTATGATAAAATCATGATGAATTTTGTACAAACCACATTTATACTCTTTTACTCTTTGAGTAATTTCAAATTTTAATCCCAGAGATCTGTTAATGTACCTGTCTTATCTGAAAGACATCTTGGATTTGTTGTTTATACAAGTAGGAATAATAAGTAAATCTATTCTCAAGCAAATGCATAATTCTCATCTGTGCATAGGTAGTGAATACAGTTAGCTGTTCTGAAAATCAAGTTGCATCTTTATCACAGATCTATATCTCTTCCCTTCCTTCTACATTTAAAATCTTTGTCATATCCTTAAGTGCTGTTTGTTTTTCTTTTTTCCCTGACTCATAGGTATTCATGTTCTGTGGAGCAATCTGAAATAGCTGCTTTTGCTACCTTGATCAGAAGGAGCTGAAATCATGGATGGATAGAAGAGAGCTGTGTTGAGGAAAGGTTTGTAAACCCTTTGTCTAATTCTGATCCTCTCAGCTGCAGAGATGGTGTTTCCTGGTGCTGTTAACAGTGTAGAATCTGACCTAAACACATGTTGAACACCTCAGTTTTCTGAAGTTGAGAGGCTTTAAGTTCTTAGCATTTTGTATAATCTGGTCCCTAAATACTGGATGTGAATGGATTTCCAGGTGTGGTGTTATCATTCTACAATACTGTGCTGTTTAGTTGATCTTGACCAACTGGGAAAAAAGAAATTAAATAAATCTGGGTGTGCCAGAAGTTATGAAACAGTCTGATCTCTAACCATCTAGGATGTAAAGGGTACAAATACTAACATGAAACCAGTGCCTTCTAAAAATATGTGAAAGTTCACTGGCCAAAGGCTGTATGTAGTGAATGTCTGAAATATATTTCCAGAAGTCTCTATATACCTGTTAGTGTATATTTATGTCCAGAGCCAGGAGAAGTTGGTCAATGTTCTCGTGAAACAGTTTTCTGCATCTTTTGTGTCCATACTAGTAAATGTGTTGGTTGAAGAATGTCATCGAGGCTGAGGTTGAAGGTGAAGAACATTTCTAAAACTATTCCCAGTGTATCGTGTTGAATACTTATAAAGTCTGCCTATTGATTAATCCATAGAACCATAAAATGTAAATGTTGTTTGAATATTTTTTCATATTGTCACTTTAATCATAACTGGAATTTTAAGGCAGATCATAACTTAAAAATTCTTACACTGAAGAGTATCTAGTTCTGCAAGTCTCAGTGATTTTTAACATGGTTACTCCAGGCAAAAGCAATCCTCCGTGCATAAGTAAAAATATCTGGTCCCTGATATTTAGCACATAGTCTATTGGAAATGTAACGTTTGTAATTTGTATTTTTTTAATTATTTTAAGTGGATAGCATGGCTTATAGCTTACTGTAAAATTGTAAACAACTTAACAAAGACATGACAGCCTTTCCCTCTCTAACCCACATTTTTCCCCTCTGAGTAGGTGTCATTCCTTCTTTCTCTTTATATAGACTGAGTTTTTAACAGGTCCTGCAACCAGTCTCATGAAAAATTAGAGTACAGCTGGAGTTGTATATGCAACATATACAATTTGCTTTTCTTGTAATCAGGCTTTATTTCATGTGCCTGCATCATTATGGTTATGACAGAAAAACTGTTGTGACAAGCATCCTGACTGCAGCTTTTAAATGGGATGTTCTTGATTCATATAGATTTGATTCTCAGTGAACTTCTACGCTAACAGTTGTATTTGGATATTGTATTGTTTTCCTTAGCTTGACAGCAGTTAGCCAGAAATAATGGGTGGACATAAAACTTTACAGATTTCACAGAATCACAGAATGGCAGTAGCTGGAACGGACCTTTGGGATCACCTAGTCCAATGCCCCTGCTAAAGCAGGTTCACCTAGAGCACGTTACATGGGAACACATAGAGAAGGGTTTTGAAAGTCTCCAGAGAAGGAGACTTTCAGCAGCAAATAGTTGTGGAAAAACATATCTGTGTAGCAGGCAGAGATTCAGTAACTAGCAGTATATTAAGGAAATTTGGATGTGATTTGGGATCATCATCTTGAGGGTTTTTTGAGACAGAAGATGTTTTATTCATTCCTGGGCTAATTTCTATATCAAGAGAGTGGTTAAAAACTGTAGGTTATCTCTATTGTCTGATCCCAAATTTCTGGCTTAAAAATTCAGACCTGACCGCAATAGACCACAAGATTTCCTTAACAAAAAGTCTGAGAAATGTAAATGGGGAAATTTCTGGCCACCAGAGAGCTGTGCATGAGGATTTCTTGAGTGCTCCAACAAAATTAAGAGCCTTAAGGTTATTGTAGGCAGCCTAGATTAATGGAATTCCCCAAATATCAGTGATGATGAGAACCAAAAGAAGTCCTTAAGGTATCATCTTACTCCTTGCTTTCTGATCTGCGTATACCCTGCTTAGGATTCAGCTGTCATGGTTAACTACACAGAGAAAAATGCACAAGATAATAGCCCAGTGAGAAAGTGAATATTTCAAATATAGACTTAGATAAGGAGTCTACAGAGATGGACAGAAATGGCATTCCCTCATATGTTAAACAAAGTAGTAAAATAACTACATAAATGAATGTAGAATGGTGTAACAGATGTGCTCACAACTCTGAATATAAGCCAGACAGTGAACAATACTGTCAGGGAAGAAGTAAAATTTATGTGAGGCCCTATGAAGGTTAATAACCATTGTGATAAATAGTAAAGTACAAAAGGGATGAACTAGAACTCGAATCTCTTTGCTACAGCTAATTATTGGCTCAGGTTGAAGACAGAGTTACTCTAAGTTTCTCCTCATGATAGTCTGCCTACTTTGAGGCAAATGAGAATTAAATACTTGGAAAAAAAACAACAGCAAACAAAAAAGAAAACATAAACCATACTTTCTTGCTTGAAATACAACACTGTAACAAATGATAATTTTTTTTTTCTTGATTGAATGACAATATAATATAAGATTGTTACCTACCTTAAGTTCTCTAAAAAAGATGCTACTCCTAGCCCACTCAACAATGGAGAAGAGGGTTTGGTCAGCCATTTTACACATAAGCCCAAATGTATTGAGCTTCTCATGTTTGCTTCTATTGGCTTGCTCTTGCTGCAGATATGCCATGATCTTAGCTTGGACTTGCGGCTCATCTGGCTCACATTTCAGGAGTTCCAATATCAGATGTGGAATACTTGCTGGTGAGCTTGTTTGATAACTATCCATGTATGAGTAGCCCATTATTGACTCTGGTGAACTGGTGTAAGGGTCAGGGTACTCAGACTTGATAGCACGGCTTGGAAAATGGCCATAGGTTTGGTAACCTTGCAAACTGCCATGAGGTGGCATTGTCATGCTAATTGGAGAGGTTACAAAGGGACTTCTGTCATAGTCTGTAGGAGGCAAGGCAGTATGGTTCAGAGGTAGGCCTTTGGAGGCAGAATGGATGTTCTGGATTGCAGAGGATATTGTCAGGTCAGCCGGCATTGCTTGGATCACCTGAGTCATGGCTTCCAGTTTAAGTCCATTTGCTCGGATAAGAGCTTTCTTCTGCTGCTTCAATGCCCTATCTCTCTTGTACATTGGTCCAAATTTGTTTCGACCACCACGCATTCGGTCAGCTCGCACAGCTGTTGGGAGAGGAGAAAGTAAATCATAATTAATGGAATTAGCATTCTTTAGTGAAACATACATTAGGACAGAGCATAAATGTAAAAATGTAACTCTTTTCTCTTTTTTTTTTTTTTTCCACAAATTCAAATACCACTTTTATGCCTAAAGAAAAAGATTTATTTTGACTTAAGAAATGTCACTTTTTTTTTTTTTTTTGTAATTTAAATATCACATGCATGTGTTACTAACATAGAAGGACTTCTTTTTACATTTATTAGGACACAGGGACAAACACAATGGTTGGCTACAGGAATTTCACACCTGCTATGGGATCATGTAGAGATCTCAATGTATATTTGGTTTTATGTCAAGCTACTATGTCATTAAGAAACAAGGTCTGATGTCCAGAATTTGTCTGAGACGTATCCAGCGGACCATATTGTCTCATTATAATCATTCCATTACTGCCTTCCACCGCAGCAAAACATCTGAAACGTAAATTGTGAAATGTTCAGTAGTCACAAAGGAGAATACGTTTTTCTTGGCAAAAAGGAAATATTTCCTTTTGATGATTCTGTTCAGGTTGGTGTAAAACTTTCAGATTTCTAGTTAGCTGAACAGCTCTACAGAAATGTTTAGCTGCAGTTGGAATGTGCAAAGAGAAAGCTGTCAGCTTGCTGCCTTCCACACAGAAGGTGGAAGTGAAACTATTGACACTGTTCTAGCTTGTAATATCTCTGGAATTAGAAATAATTAAAACAAATCCACCTCAACAGCTGCCTTGGGAGTCATACTGGTGGTCTCTGTCACAGCAGTGTCTGTCACCATGGTATATATGTAATGGACTAGAGAGGAGCTCTCGCCAAGCCCACCTTGCCCAACAGCAATTAGATTGAACGGGGAACCTTTTGACAGCCTGGTGACATGTTGAGACTGCTGAGATTGCTGGAGGTTAAGTTCTTGAGCTTTTTATCTTAGGGATTAGTAGAACATTAAAAATTTATTATGAATGCTAGATACATGTAATACTGTACATTATCATAAGGACTTTAACGTTTAATGATTTTTTTTTTTTTGGTCCATGGTAATTTATGAACTAGACTTTTAAGGCCATATATATTGCTATCAGGGAAATACACATATAAATGTCACAGTATTTACAAGTATGGAAGCATGAGTTTTTACAGTTTTCTAAACAAAGGAAAAGAAGTTGTATGGATGTGTAGATAAGGAAGCTAAAGTGCATTTTCTAGAGTATCTTTAAAACTATAAGCATTTTGCTTATATTGGTAGTAAAAAAGCTGATGCTAATATTGCTGTTGAATGTCGATTTTGAGCAAAATACAAGAAACTAAAATAATTAAATGACCATACTGGTAAATGTAATTAGCTTTCAGTCTATATACATAATATCCTTCCAGGATTCTACAATTAAAAACTGTGAGCCAAATTGGATTAGCAAATGCTTCTGTATAACTCCTATAGAAATGAAAGTGAAATGCATGTGATCACAGAAGGCAAAATTTAGTCCTGTATCATTGTCAGCAATTGAGAGGAGTTAAAACTAGGAGTAGATAAATCTACTTTATCCTTATTCTTAAAATCAACATTGAGAAAAGGATTCCAAATGCCCTGTTATAGTACTATTTGAATTTGGAAGAAAACGTAAAGATTTGGGATGTTTAGCACAGTGTGACAGTGATAGTTCAGTCTTGTGGGCAAATAGAATAATATTGAATCCATCAAATTGCAGGAGGGTGGGTTTTTTCTGTTTTATCTTCAGTTAAATCAACAGCTTTCCTTTGCCAGATTCAGGTGATTGGGTTTTATCCTTTATGGTTCCCTTGATGGTTTATGGTTTCCTCCTTGGCCCGATTTTTCCTAGTTAAGTGCTTAGGGTGAATGCCATTTCAGTACAGTTGTAAGAATAAGGAATTTAGGAGCTGGTCCTTGGTCAAGCAAAAATGTCATTTGCTGTGAAATCTGAATTATAATATTTAAATATTCAAGTTAGAATTAACTCGGTATGATTCTCAAATTCAAGTTGATGATAATTTTGCATTTGGTTATCTCAAAGGACACTGCAAACTTTTCATTGTTCGCTGTACATAAGAAAGTGAAATGAAGTCAAAAAAGTATACTTCAAAATGCCTTATTCTCTTTCATTTGTAATAGCATCTCAGGTGTAGCATCACAAATATATAGGACATAACTTTAGAGATTATTTAGTTCCTTAATCCCAAATGATTTTTTGGGATGTTTCTCTTTTCTGCCTTGTTGTCAGGGGGAAAAAAAAAAAAAAGGTATATATCTATAAAAAATAAGCAATGTTAGATAGAACATAAGAAAATCAGGTCACTTTCCATAGCAATGACTATTTTTTTTTTCTATTCTGGACACTTACTACATATTTTCTGTTTAATGTAAATTAAGTCTTCTTAAAAAGCTGCAAAACTATTCTATCTAGATCCATTAATTTACAAACTCTAAAATACTGAAATATCAAATTATATACTACTTAGTGATTTATCATTTACTCATTACTTCTTTTATAAAGCAACAATTTCTTTGAGCATACCAAGCATACCTTTTACTATAATTTCAAAAACATGATAAATGTTTCATATTTTTTATAAAATAGCATGTAAATAACATATGTAATCCTATAATTTCCAAAAGTAATCTATAGGATAGTTGGCAATATCAGCAAGATTGTAGCTCTTACCTTCCAATTTCATTCCAACACTTAGACATTTTTGAAATCGACAGTAAGGGCATCGTTTTCTCTGTGTTTTGTCAATCTGGCAATTCTGATTTTCTATACATGTGTACCTTTTGTTATTCTGGACTGTTCGCTTAAAGAATCCCTGTATGATAGATACAAAAATTAGCTTGTTTTGCTTCAATAGCATGTTTCAGCACTTTATTTCATGGAAATCATTTTACCATACTTTTCAGATGCCACTCAAGCAGTTATGAAGTTACATAGTTTATTTTAAATTAGTGAGATGCACCCAGGAGAGAACCACCAGACTCCAGAGGAAGCTTTCTTGTGTTAGTGCTATGTTTCATAGACTCATGTCAAAGCTTGATAAGACTGGCTGTATTCTCCTGGGCCCCCAATAGTGGTAGCAGAAATAGTGAGGCTGATCAGTTCACTTTGTATTCTTTAACCATTGCAAAATTTAATTAAAGTCTTCATTTCAAGTAGTTTTACCTGAAATAAATAGGGACACTGTTGCAAAGATAACAGAAATATAGAGTACCTCTGGCTACTATACATCCCAGTGGTGCCTGCTAGAGGCATAAGTGCTTGTTGTTCCTTTCTCATTGATTATTTTTAATGAAAATATAATGTGCTAAATTATTTTTTCCATACAATTAAATATTTTAAATTGCATTTTTCTAGCAAAGGAGTTTCCTTTACAGTGCATTACTTAAGTAACCATAAAGAACTGTAAAAAAAAGTTTACATGACAAATTTGACATGTTAAATTAAAAAAAAAAAAAGTTTTTTAACCCTTTAGTAGAATATAACCATGCAGATGCATTTATCTTCCACTATGATAAATTGCATTTATAAATATTTTATTCTCAAAATTACTGAATAATCTAAATCAAATCATGTTACTTGACTTTGTCTGCCAAGTGATCTCTGACAGTTACAGTTTGTATAAAAAAGTCCATGATCATTATAGTCACAGAAACTTGCATTGTAATGTTGAAGGATGAAAAAAATCTTAAGCAAGCTGTATTAGATTTTTCCAAAGCTGATCTGTATTTGTATTTTGTATTTTCCTACTTTATGCTCCAGGAACAGAAATACTCTGAATGTATATAAATCAACTAAAATCAATATTTAGGACAGTTAGGAATGAAAGTTGTTTCAGAACTACATCACGACAGCAAAATGCTTAAAAGCAATGATAAAACTACAATGCAAAACAGTCCAGGTTGTTTCCGTTTGTGCAGATGAGATCGCTCCAAGAGACTTCAAAATCCTAAAGCTTTTTGATGGGTAATTTTTTACATGAATGTAACAAGAAACATATCAGAATTAAGCCAAATTATTACACATCTGTTTTAACTATAGGGTTGGGGTTTTTTTCTGCTTATATTTGAAACTTGTTTTGCTGTACTTGTGTTTGTATGAAGTAATTAGTACAGAACCTTGCAGCTTTCACAAGTGAGAAGTCCATAATGGTACCCAGACACTTTATCTCCACAGACTGGACACAGTTCCTCAAGGTCTTCATCATAAGAGTAATTCACCATTTTAAACTGAGACACTGGGGAAAGGAGAAATAGCACATTCAATTAGAAATTACATTAATAACTCAAATTTTCTGCAACTGTTCTCATCTAGAGAGAAATCTCACTTAAACACATATACCACTGCAAATTGGGGTGAAAGATTTATTTTTAAAACCACAGCTTGCATTGAGACATGAAACTTTTCATCAACAGAAAATCTGCCTGATGCTTATCAAATGGAACAAAATCCATCAGCTTCTCAGTTTTATGTTCTAAATATTTATAGTTGCAGAGTGCCCTTAACCTAGTACTTAGTTCATGGACTCACAAACTAAATTAATTCATTTAAATCCGAAAATTATCAGGGGCAAGCTTTAAAAAAAGCAGAATGAAAAGATTGTGTCACTTGTGTATTTAAAGTAACTCAGTTCGTTTCCTTTAAAGTTTTCTTTCAACATCAGCGTCTAAATATTTACTTAGCCTAAACTTGTATCTTACGGACTCAGCACTTTTGCGCCGCGTTACATGCAAGTTACTTACAAAACGGTCCTAAAACAAACTCCTCCGCGCCCCACAAACTCACTGTCTCGGGGTGACGGCCACCCCTCCGAGCTAGCTTGCTCTCCCGCCCTGCCCCAGCTCATGGGGCGAGCGCCGCATGCCCGAAGCCCCCGCGTTTCGCAGACAGCAGTCCCACGGCGACAGGGGAAACACTTTTAGCCCCCGTCGGCCCGGGTCGGCAGAGGGATGCCGATCCGGAACCGACATCCTCACAGATGCGGTCGAGGTTTGCCCAGCCGGCGCCACCCGGTACCGGGAGCTGGCGGGAAACCTGCGCGCCGGGGCCGCTTGAAGTTTGTGCCGCTCGGGAAAAGGCGGGGAAGAGCCGGCCGTCAAGAGGGGACGAGGCGGTGGGCATAAAGCAAGGTGAATGAAGGCACAGAGCGCGGTCAAGAGAGCCCGGCTCCCCCCACAAAGAGCCCAGTCAGCCACTCGTTATTCCCAAATAGAAACCCCTCCGCTCACCGCGGGACCGGTTTCCTTCCCCTTCCCTGCTGCTAAACCTCCGATCTGCTCCGCAAGCGCAGTGGCAGCGGAGGGCTCCTGAGCAAAGCGAGAGGCGCCGAGCATCGCAGGGGCACCGCTTAGGATGTCACCTCTTTGCCGGTAACTCTGCGGCTGCCACAGTTCGGTGGCACCGGGGAAGTCAGATGCGGTCCGAAGACCCTGGACCGGGCGCCCGGCTGGGTGCCTGGGAGCTCCGCGTCCCTTCTTCAGGGCAAGGGGGCTGCGCCCCGGCGCTCAGGGGGGCAGCCGAGGACCGCGGGGGTCATTGACCCGTCAGCACACTGCCGCGAAAACGTTTCCAGAGCGACCTCGACACGGGCGGGGATCGCCGCCTGCCAGCGGCGTGGGGCGGACACGGGGCGGCCACAGGCGGAGGAGGAGGCCTCGGTCGTCCCCTCCGCTGCCGCGGCTCCAAGGCCAGACGCTAGGACGAAGTTCCCCTTCCTCCCAGGAAAAACCAAGTGGAAAAGCAGGGGTTTTCCGAGCACCGTGCCCTGGCGCGGAGCCGCCTCCGCGGGCGAGGAAAGGGGCGGGCGGGCCGCCCCTAGCGCCTCCGAGGCCCCCAGCCCACCCCGCCCCTGCTTCCTAGCAGGCTCCCAGGACGAGAGAGGATAATTTCGAAAGAACGGCCGGGATAGGAGTTTCTGCCCCGGGAGAGGCAGGCAGGGCAGGGCGGGGCGGACAGTGCCCGAGCACCGGGCTACTGGCTCCGAGGCAGGGAGCTGGCCCTCCCTCCGCGACGGCTCTAGGACGCTGCCCGTTTCCGCGCAGCGCTCCGGACCGGAGTGGAGGACCGGGAACGGCTCCGTCCCGCCTCACAGAGGCATTGCCAGCGCCACCCCAGCTCAGGTATCCCGCTGCCTTCGCGGATACTCTGCAAGGGCGCAAATCCTCCGCGGCGTCGAGGCTCTCTGCTGCGAAGTTTCGCACTGCCGCCGCTACCTGCGCTGTGCCTGCGGGTGTCGCACCCGCGGGGCAGAGCCCCCGGGGCCCCGTTTCGGGACTGTGTGTGGCACACGGGGGGTTCGGCGAGACTACCCCGCGTTACTCCCTCACCCATGAACTTCGAGTCAGTTTTTGCGTGGACTGGGGACAAAATCGAGCCCCCACAGATTTTCAGCGGGGCCGGTGTCCCCGAGCAGGGACTGGCGGGGCTTCTACACCCTGGGGAAGGCTCCTGCCGGACAGATGCTTGACGGTGCCCCGGACCCGGTTTGCACCTCCTGGCCGGGGCCTTGCCGTCGTCTCGGCGTTGGTGCCCCGGTCCCCAGTGCCCGCCCGAGCCACGCTAGAAGGTGGCCCGCGAAGCCAGGGGCTCGGCGGAGCGGGCGGTGGAGGGGAAGCTTGCGAGCAGCAGCCATAAACTTTTCTTGGCAGGACGAATGGGCAGTTTGCCGAGGGGGTGCCGAGCGTGCGCGGAGGGGGAGCGCCTGAGCGTGCCTTTCCCCCCTTACCTTGCATGTTTTCCGGCATCTGCCCCTGTTCCCCATTCGACCGGGCGAGTCCCAGGGCCTCCGTCTCCACTTTGGGCAGCATGACAAGGCGGCTGCGGGCCGGGCTGGGGGCTCCGTGTCCGTCCGCGACACCAGCACCTGGACACGGCAGCACAGATTTAGCTGGAACAAGGGGCGCTCTGCGGCCGCTGCCTCTTCCTCCTCCTCCTTCTGTTCCCTCCCTCTGTTCCACGCCAGCCCTTGCCCTGCTGCAGCGGGAGCACAGAGCGGCCCCGGCCGCCGGGTGCCCGCGGCTGGGGGAGCCGCGGAATGGTAGTCGGGCTGCAGGCAGCGGGGGCGGAGAAGAGAGGAGGAAGAACCAGGGGGTGCCGGTGAGGAAGGAGGAACCCCGGGAGCCCGCAGCAGCTCCGCCCGGGGCTCAGCGCGGCGGCAGCCCGGCGCCCCGATCCATGCGGAGCGGCACAGTGCACAAGAGCACTCTGCTGCCGCTGGTGCTGCTGGACAGGGTTCCCACCCCCGTCCCCCTCCTCCCTTCCCCCCTCCTCCTCCTCCTCCCCCTCCTCCCCCTCTTCCCCCCGCCACAAGTGCGGAGGTGCCGAGTCGGGACCTCTAGCCCCAGGCCCGCGGGGAGGCGCTCCCGGAGCCCGGGGGCTGCAGGGTGCTGGGAACTCCCGCGAAGGGGGGCCTGACACCACCCTTGCAGCCAATAAGGCAGAGGCGGGATGAGCAACACCCCCCGCGCGCACACACACACACACGCACGCACAGGAACACACACACTTGCCCAGCGCGTTCACCCCCTTCCCGGTTGCTAAACCGAGCTGCGGGGTGGGGGCTTGGGCTGCAACCACCCCGCCCCGCCCCAGCGGAGCCCGACGGGCCACCGGCTCCGCTGAGCCGGGCTGCGCCCGCCCTCTCCTGTCACGGTGTGCCTTCTTGCCGGCGGGCAGCCCCCCTCCAGCTCCCTTGGGGCCGGTGGGGCAATCCCTCCTCCCGGCCAGCTGAGGCTGCAGGACTCGCGGCCCTTGCCTTCTCTTCAGACGGGTAGGGCTAGGCAGCGGAACACCCTGCGCTTGGAGAACCCCAGCCCTTGCGGCTACGTTGCCGCCGCGCAGCCCTGGAGACTGAAATAAGCTGGAGAGAACCTCTCTGGAGTTCGCACTACCTATTCTAACTCTGGGTCTCCCCTAAACTTCTTGGGAAAGCTGCGGGTGCCAGCTGCATCGTTTGCACAGAAGCAAATGCCCTGGCAGAGCCATCGTTGAGCAAGAGCCTCTCTTCCCCGGCTCACGGTGCAGCAAGCGGAACTCATTTCCAAGTTGTCCCAAAGAACTCGTTTCTTTCGAGCGGGTGCCTCAGAGGCGAGAGCCGGACGGCCCTGCAGCGCGGCGGGGGGCCTGGTGTCGGGAGATGCCGAGCCTCCCGGCGAGCTGGGCCGGAGTCGGGGGTCTGCCAATCCCCCCTGCCCTTACCACCCCTTCCACGCTGGGCGCATCCGGGGAGCTCTGCGACTCTCCCACTGCGGAGCGTAGGATTGACGGTGTGGAATGAGCGATATTTGCACCTTTGAAAGCATTCGGGCCCTCCACCCGAGCACTCGTCTTCCCGTACTCCTCTGACACTATAATCTCCGTTGTATATATTAAAGAGCTGAAAATACTTGTCGGTGAACATTGCTTCCGATTGAAAGTGAGGCTCGGAACTGTCTCCAGCGCAGGGTATAGCATTTCCCATCTGTTGGGTGAGACTTTGTGAAAACTGACCCTTGTTGTAACTTATTAAATACTTGTGATGGTTGCAAGGTGACCGACCAGCGGTGGGAAAAGCTCTCCACGTGCAGAGGGCGGACTCGGCTGTCCTCTTTTCTAGGCACTTTAAACTTTCCGCATCCCTTAACTGGAAGAAGACATCTTTGCTAAATTCAGAGCAGGTCCCGAGGCAACCCAACACCAGCTCTATTGGAGTAGGAATATATCTCTCTTTACTTCTCTGTGCAGTTTTAAGATTTTTGGGATGGACCCACTGCGCAGAGAGGCTCGGACCTCTCGGGCTCCTTCCATTCTCACCATTTCTCTTCGGGCAGGAGAGAGAGCAGGCGAACTCTTGATCTATATCGATACGTTATTTCTCAAGTTATAATTTCATAGTTTAGCAGTTCGTCGGCGACTAAATTTTAGTACAGTAATATGGCGAGCTGCGGGAGCTGCTGAAATGGCTAAGGCGGGGTGTCTGAAAACCATCCCGAGGGAATGCCCTCGACTCCAGGCAGAAGTAGCTCGGGCTGAGACCCCTTCTCGGTTCTCGGGAAGTTGTTCCCAGATACATTAATTGCAAACAACCCCTCTCGCAGACGTCGCCATGTAGCATCGCCCTGAGCTGAGCCCGGGCGGCTCAGCACTGGCGGTGCCGCAGCGCAGTGACGGCTCCGCTCCGCTCCCCCAGCGCGTCCGCCGGGAGGATATTGGGGCTGCGGGCCGGGGCTTTCCGCGGCTCGGCGGGGTCGCGGCCCTCCGGCCTTACGAGCCTTCAGCCGGGCCGCTTCAGACTGCTGATGGCCCGACGGGTGGTCAGAGGACCCCGGGGCCCTCTCGCAGAGGAGCTTCGCCTCCTCGCAGTCCTTCCCCACAGGAGAAGCGTTGTCAGAGCACAACTCCGGCTGCATTTACAGCAGTCCGTAGGAGGTTTAATACACATCGGCAGGACACCGCCGGGTCTGGGTCTTGCAGCCCGCTGGGCTTCGTGGGGGAAAGAACCGGTGGCTTCCCTCCCCGCTCGCTGACGGGTGGGTCACGCCACTAGGCGAAGCCCCGCCGAGGCGTTCCGTGCCACCGCTGTCGTTACTGCTGCTCCCGGAAAGGCTACCGCGTTTTAGGTTTAAGCCGGGACGGGAAAACCGGACAGGGCAGGCGAAACTGGCCCGAGCACAGCCGGGGCCAGGCGGGCTACGGCCCCCGCGGACAGACCAGCCGGGCCGGCTCTCCCCGACCAACACTCCCCCTCGGGCACGGCCCAAGCACCGGTCCCCAGGCTCTTCGCTCCTACTTGTGGGTTTAATGTCATTCCGCCGGCGAAGGGTTTGGAGCGAGTTCAAATTGTACATCGCAAAGCCACTCCGCGAGCTACCGCCATGGATGAAAATACTTTGGAGTGGTTATTACACATCCACATTTCTCCGAAGTAACAGTTTAGGGCAGTACATATTATAAATGATACCGGGTCCCTTGTGGCTACATTTAATTTAAGATGGAGTTCTAGCGCTCACGATTGCCTTGAGCAACCTTAATTACCCTTTCTTCTAATCTCTTCTCCATTCCTTACTAAGTTCTCAAAACTTTTTTCCTTTTTTTTTTTTTTTTTTTATGTGATTTCTCTCCTGAGTTCGCCTGCCTTGTTCTGACTTTGCCTGAAGGTCTTGATTGACGTGTGTAATTATAATTATAAAAGATGATGGCTCGGGGAGCCTCAAGCAGCCTTGGTTAGTATGAGGAGCAAGACCTGGAATATTTTATACTTTCCTATTTAAATGTATGTACA
>JANIJG010018031.1:5377-27421 GCA_024611175.1 Megaceryle torquata
ACCAAGGGCAACTCCTGCTTGACCAACCTAGTGGCCTTCTGTGATGGAGTGACTACATCAGTGGACGAGGGAAGAGCAACTGATGTCATCTCTCTAGATTTGTATAAGGCCTTTACCACAGTTCCCTACAAAACCCTTCTCTCTGAACTGAAGAGAAATGGATTTGATGGGTGGACTTTTTGGTGGAAAAGAAATTGGCTGGATGGTAACATACAGAGGGTAGTGGTCAAGGGTTCAATGTCCAGGTGGAGATTAGTGACAGGTGGTGTCCCTTAGGTCATATTGGTTGTACTGGGACCAGTACTGCTCAATATCTTCATCAGTGACATAGACAGTGGGATCAAGTGCACCCTCAGCAAGTCTGAAGATGACACCAAGCTGAGTGGTGTGGTTGGAGTGCCTGAGGGATGAGATGCCATACAGAAGGGTCTGGACTAGCTTGAGAAGCGGGTCTGTGTGAACCTCTTCAAGTTCAACAAGGCCAAGTGCAAGGTCCTCTACCTGGGTTGGGGCAATCCCTGGTATCAATCCAGGCTGGGGGATGAAGGGATAGAGAGCAGCCCTGTGGAGAAGGACTTGGGGTTGCTGGTGGATGGGAAGTTGGATGTGATCCAGCCATGTGCACTCACAGCCCACGAACCCCCAGCTGTATCCTGGGCCACATCAAAAGTAGTATGGCCAGCAGATCAAGGGAGGTGATTCTGCCCCTCTGCTCTGCTCTGGGGAGACCCCCCTGCAGTGCTGGGTCCAGCTCTGGAGCCCTCAGCACAGGAGGCAGGGACCTGTCAGAACAGGGCCAGAGGAGCCCCAGAAACGATCAGAGGGCTGGAGCCTCTCTCCTGTGAGTAAAGTTTGAGAGGGCTGGGGTTCTTCAGCCTGGAGTTGCAGCCTTTCTGTACTCAGAGGGGGCTTTTAAAAAATATAGGGACAATCTTTTTAGCAGAGTGTCTTGCAGCAGGACAAGGGGTAATGATTTTAAACCAGCAGAGGGGGTAGATTCATACTAGATATAACTGCTTAAAATGAGGGTGGTGAGAGCCTGGCCCAGGCTGCCCAGAGAGGTGGTGGCTTCCCCATCCCTGGCACCATTGCAGGGGAGGTTGCCCGGGGCTCTGAGCACCCTGCTCTGGTTGCAAATGGCCCTGCTCCCTGTAGGGGGGTTGGGCCAGACCTTTAAGAGTCTTTTCCAACCCAGACCATTCCATGATTCTAAACTGCTGCTTTTTCCATCGTATTGCTTCCATTTCCATGTGCTGCCTTTAGCATTGAAAACAATTAAAAACTCAGCTGTAGTGGAGAGGAAAAAGTCAATTTCTGCTCATGCTCCCCCCTCCCTTTTTAAAACCTGTTAGCACCAAGTTCCTGCAGGCAGGGTCCAGAATGCCTGTCTAAGGGCAGCTCATCCATACACTGTCCATCTAACCCCCCGCTGCCAGCCATGCCCTTGCGTGCAGGAAACTTAAGGAAAGTGTTTTACTGATTTCATAGTGCCCACAGTGTGCGTATTAAAGGCGTGGTTTCTATCCCCACTATCAGCACTTCACCAATCAGCATTTCAACTTCGGGATGTCAGAATCTACATTGTGATCTTGCCCCTGTCAGTGGGTTGCATCTGATTATATTGGGAAGTGATTTTATTGGTGGTTTCACTCCCATGGTTTTGTATTTGAGCAAGCATCTAAAACTGGAATGCATGCTTTACTGTCTCTTAATTATGGGAGTAAAGGCCTTATTAGTTGTGTTGTAAACGCTAAAATATTTTCCTTTAGATCTGCATTTCTCTAATAGCAGGGATAGGGTGAGCCAAGAAGTTTTCAGTACTTTTTCTTTTATCGAGATTGTTACTGAAAATTGTTTTTTAGCTGTTTCTAGTGTTGGTGGAGAAATCCTTATTAGTGAAATGCATGCTTCTAGAAACTTCAGAAACAAATCAGCACACTGGAGGTGTGAAAGAAGGATGGGTAGAATTGAGTGACAGGTGTGTGAGGGGGGAGTAGGAACAGAAGAGTCATTCCTTGTGTAAAGAAAACCTTTTTCCTTGTATTCTCTTTATGCTGATAGTAGAATCTGTACTGAATGTGAATCCCAACATGTCACCCTTAAGTCAGTACCCGTGTAGAATAATTTTTGTACTGCAGAAAAACTTTTGATGTAGTGCAAACATAAAAAGGAAGTGGGGCTGCAAACTTGTCACCAAGAAAGAAAAATAAATGTTAGCTTTAGTATTTCTGATACATCCTTCTGGTGAGTTTCTATCACTATAGCATTGGTAACCTGGTAACCTTTAGCACTGCAGAGGGTATTTTGCATATTAACACAATAGGAAAATAGAGGTGAAAAAACACGACTATGCAATTGTAGAACTGCTTAAGCTGAGAAATATTTACCTTGTCCTGAAATAACTCAAAGTTGAATATTATTTTAACAGAATACAAAACAAAAAAAGAGGAGGAAATCAATAATATTAGAATGCATTATGAGAAGAGCATTAACACTGAAAGGACTCTGAAGACGCAGGTATAATTTTATGCAATTTAATAAGAGTTACTTTACGTATCAGATATATTTTCAGTTTATTGCATTTTGTGCATCTAACTCTTCCTTTGAGTTTGGATTAACCATTATGTGCAACTGGCATTGTTGATATTTACAGTAAGTTTTGATGCTGTGTAATTCTCAGTATCACTTCTATTGGGAGTAAAGGGCCATTTATGTTAAAGACTTCTTTTTTCTTGACCAAATCCTGTAAGTAGAAGTTAGGAGTTTTGTATGAAACATGCTCGCATTACGTCGTTTTTCTTACTGGTTTTGGTTTTCCCCATTCTCAACAGGCTGTCAACAAACTGGCTGAGATAATGAATCGGAAAGATTTCAAAATAGACAGAAAGAAAGCTAACATGCAAGATTTGAGGAAGAAAGAGAAGGAAAACCGAAAGCTCCAATTAGAGCTTAATCAGGAAAAAGAGAAATTCAATCAGATGGTAGTAAAATACCAAAAGGAGCTCAATGAAATGCAAGCGGTAAAATGAATATATTCTTTTTATTGGTCACACTGTGGAATTCTGTCTGCAGGAAGAGCGTATGGCTCCTAGTCTGCTGGAAAACATAACTGCTTTCAGGTGTTCTAGGCTACAGAATTTTAGTGAGACAGAACTTGACAAGTGTGGAGCTGTGCTTGTTCTCATTCCTTTCTCCTTCCTGAATTCTTAGAGAGGAAGTTACTGGTACAACTCGGTTATATTGGTATGATAGGAAGACAGAAGCCCTGAATGCTGTGTAGGATCCTATTTACACAGCTTATTTCACTGATAGGTGGTGTCCTTTTCAATACCATCAACAGATGGTATTATGGTAATTTAATAGGTTAATCAGACTGGTTTGTACTTAAATGTATTGCTGGATCTTTGTAACTTAACTTTTTAACAAACTCTTCTACTATAATAACTTTATGCTAATGCTATCAAGTATCTAAAGATATTTTAAAAAATGAGATTTGTTTTCAGAATACTTTGTGGCCATATTTTTGGTATCACTGTAACTATGCTTGTGTGTGTATGTGTATATATAGCAACTAGCAGAAGAATCCACATACAGGAACGAGCTCCAGATGCAGCTGGATAGTAAAGAGAGTGACATAGAACAGCTACGGAGGAAAATTTTGGACCTCCAGCAAGGAATGGATTCTACCAGTGTTGCTAGTCTCCAGACAGATGAAACAGATGGAAATCTTTCAGGTAAGATAAGTGCATATTTGAATTACTTGCTTTTGTGCTTACACATAGTTTTGGGAGGTATTGTTTCAAACGAGTCACTACTTTTTCAAATCTCTACCTGTGGTGTTCTATAGCACATCTCCACTTATTTTGTTTTTATGTCATAGCTTAGCTGCTTTATATTTAAGTCTCAATTTCTTCTCACATAACTCCCCCCACCATATGGCTTGGTGTTAGCAGAATTTTTATCCACTTCATGGAAAGCCTGACTGCTGCTGTTTGAATATAGCAAATACCCCACGCAGTGTCCAGTGAACAGAATACAGGGCCAGCAATTCCACAACACCATGACTGTATTTTATATCTTGAATGCAGTATTGCCTTGTTCTTCTTGTCCATCCTTACTCGATCGTGTAGCACCTGGGATAAGCAGCCGGAGAGAAAAACAATTGTAGGCATTTCCATAATGCATTTATGGCTGTGTGGGTACTCTGACTTACCAGGTGAAAACAAGAACAAACAGTACAGCCTAAGTTAACCACTTCCATGTAGTGTCAGTTCCAGGCACTACCTTTTGAGACCCACTGTTACCCTGGTTAGTTGTGAACTACCCCTCCCCAGCACGTAATCAGTTAATACTTTCATCTGCTCCACTTCTGCATCTCTAGAGACAGGAAGAAATGTTTACTTTCTTAATGTTTAGTGCTTAACACTTTCCCTATGTTGGAGTTAGGTTTATTTTTTTCTATAGTTAACTAATTTTTATAATTCATTGTGAAATTCTTAATAAATGCTTTTCTTACATGCTTGTCTTACAGATTTACAGTCTGATTTTTATTGTAGACAAATATTCAAACATACACAAATAGCATACTATTTCGGGTATTTTAAGACCAGATAAAAGTAAAAGGAATCATTTTAGGTGTCTCTTCCTGTTAATGCACTTCATGCTGATCAGATTGCCACATACTAGACTTTTTCCAAGGGTCTTAGAATGATTGAAATTTCAGGTAGGTTATGAGACTTAGTGTATGTTTTTATGTAGCTATTCCTTTCTGTGTCTGTCTTTGTCCTGTCTGCCCTTAGAATATCTTTAGATTTTTCCCTTTTAGACAATATTTCACTGAATTCTGTTCTAGAATAGACTTTCATTTAGTCTTTTCCCCAGTTCCATTCTGTCCAAGAACCCTTTTGTACTGTGAAGTTAAATCTGTACGCCCGCAGGCCATTACCATCTTGTAAATGACAGTTGTACTACTTTCAAAAACATCATCTGGGCCAGAGCTCCTTTGAAACTCAGTATTGGAAATTCTTAGAACTACTCGATTGATGAAGGAACAATTTTTTTTTCTTAGCTGTCACCTGCTAGGAACCTCTTCTGGTATTTCTGAGCTATCACTACTTCTCAGGATTTTTTCTCTTAGCTATTAATTATCAGTGTATTCCATTTAACTGGGGTAAAGAAGAAAGCAGGGGTATTTTACTTAGTGGTATGTTTTTTCCCCCTCAGATTAGTACTGGAATGAAGCCTTATGTTTGATAGTGTCTCCTAAATGAAGAACACTGCAGGCCATCATTTTTTAATAGAAAACTTTTGAACTGTAAATTGAGAGCTTGAATTTTTCTACTAAAACAGGTTGGATTTATTCTATGGAAAAGGGTAGTTTTGAATTTCCTCCCTTCTCAATCACTTTCAGCATAATGGCTGTTCAGTACTGCCCTGAAAAACCCCAATGCCTCTATTTGGATGTAGACACCTTCCCTGTTTTCTGAAGGGCAGTAGGTTGTCCATGAGACCCCGTTGTGTCTCAGATCTTGGAAAGGCTGGAGGAGTAAGCTCTTTCTTAGTCTGCCTCATTAAATGATGTTCTTTTCAGTTTCACCTGCAGGGATGTCACCAGGCTTCTGGCTGTATGACTTGCCCTGCCAGCTTTGGGGCAGAAATTTCAGTGTGAGATCTTTTCAAGTCAGTTGTAACTTTTCCACTGTTAATTAGAACATGACAATTACTGAAAGTTCTTGTGGTCTTAGTCTTCTGTACTTGTGATCCCTCTAGCTATTTCTATTTTACTAGCCTTTAATTGCTCTTCTTTCTTGCCCTTTTCTCTACACCTCTCTGACTTGCACTGCAGCTGTGCTGCTGGTGTTACTGTGCCATACAGGTAGGACCCCATATGCATCATTCTAGGATGTCTCTAGATTTAGATCATGTCCCTACATACTGCTTTTTTTTAAGTGAGGCTCTGAGTTGATCAGGGTCTGAATAAGAAGCAATTTAGCCAATTAAAAGAGAAGTGACATCAGTATAGTCAGATTTGACACATTTGTCAGGAAGCCAAGTAAAGAGCAGAGGAGAAGTGCTCTGCTGTTATAAGGAGGGGAAGAAGAAACCCCCCAGTCTTCAAAGTAGAAATGCCCCATGCCACAGAGAGAGGAAATTATGCAGCATGTAGCTATTTTCCTGTAAGCCAAGTAATTATTCCTCAAAACAGAAGATGGAATACCACAGCAGATCATCTGCTATGACTTGGTTGTATGAAGTTGTCCTCAGCTGTTTCCCATCACTTTGGTAGCCCAAACATAGACATTGCTTGAGAGGTTTAGTTTCCTGCCACAGAGAAAACATCACCGGGGAAAAAGTGAAAACACCATATCGTGTAAATGTGTAGAATGGAATGATTCAAGGGTCTCAACTCTGACAGTGGGGCAGTCTCTGGTTTAATTGAGAAAGAACTTGGTATGAAATGGTGTGACAGTAATGTTGGCAGAGTCTGGAGAGACCTCTGGCATTTTCCACTGTCCCCCTGCATGGCTATGGGGTAGTGTCTTGTCTTGTCAGGGAGGTTAGGTTACCAGCCACCAGAGAGGCTACCAGAGTAGAATTCAGGATTTACAATGGGAGAATTTTATCAGTTTGGGAGTAAGAAGGCTTTGTGCTCTTTGAATAAACTTAAGGTGGTAATAAAATGGATTCCTATTACTCAAAAAAACCAAATTCTCTTTGTAGGTAGAAATTGTGTGGTGACACAACTTAGAGCTGCATCTCACTTGGAGGTGGTTTCTTTGTCATTGATCTAAATACCCCCTTACGTTCTGGTAGCTCACAGGGCAACTTCTGCCCTGCTAAGGCAGGGGTTGGCTTGTTCAGACAACTGATGCTATTCTCAGGCTTCCGCTTCACCAGATGGGAGAGATGATGTGATCAAGATTTTCCTTGTAGTCAGTTGTAGGCATTTTTTCTAACTCTCACTCCAGATTGATTCAGATAGCAGCTCATGACTCGGTTGAAATACTTGCTTTTTCATGATGCTTTTAGAATGCCTTTTCCTTCTGGCTGGACCTAGGAAGTATTTGCGTGATTGTAAACAGACTTCTTTGACAAGACAAAACACTAAAAAAATCCTTAAAGTTCCTGATTCCTTATTGTTACAGGGCACTTGGCCTGTTGTGAATTAACTCTCTTCATCTAATTGGCAAGATAACTTAAGCAATGCAGCTGTCCTGCAGGTTTAACTGCAGCACATTATTTTACATTGTATGTTATAAATCATGTTTTGCTCAAAGATAGGACAGAATAATAAATGTGAACCGTTTAAGCCAGCAGTTTGATGGGTATTTTTTAATATGGGACACAGATCTGACTTTGTGAAATACCCACAAATAGCTGTCACCTGAATAAATCTCCCAGTGAGATCAGCCAGAAATCTTTGGTGAGATCCACCTGAAATTAGAGTAAAACAGTCTGAGGAAGGAAAGAATCAAATGGGGAAGGATGGACTGGAGAAAATTAGCGAGGTAGTATCTCCATGTTTTTGGCTACTATCGAAGAGTCTGAGGAGGAGGAACTCTTGAATGTTGAAGAGGTGCTCTGCTGCTCATGAAGGTGCCCCAAAACAAGTCACACCCATCAGTACAGTCATGGCTGTCTTGGGTGACATCTACTGAGCACTTCCTGTTAGAACTCAGATTTATCATACTGAGTTACAGTGAATCCTGACAATGTGAATGCTGCCCATGAAGATGTTTAGAGTGCAGGTACACATTTTGAAAGGTATTCAGAGATAATTATCGGATCTGTAGCCTTCATGGAATTCTTGCTTCATATTCTCTTCAGGTCCAGCAAGCCATCAGATATTTTTGAGGCCTATCTTGGATTTTATGGATTAGAAATATTAAGTATCAGTTCTGGGATTCTTTCCAAAATACAGGGAAGTTGCCAGGCAATAATTTTAAGTCTATTTTTAAAGACAGGAATGGAAGATTCTTTTTCCTAGTCTAGATAACCCCTGTTTTTACTTAATCAGAACACTCAAATTTTATTCTTCTGGACCAAATGATTGTGAAATAGCCAGAAGAGCATTTGCAGTTGTGCTAGCTAAGTCAAGGGAAAGTAAAACACTATAAATATTACTGGAGACAAACCTTTGTGGCAAGGTTGGAATGAAAGGGCTCATCTTACCCTTTCAAGAACACATTTGGTTCCAGATGAATGTTAGCTTTCTTGAAAAGTAATACATTCAGAAACTGTTATTTTCAACTGGAAGATGTTTTCCACAGCTCAGAAATCATCTCTCATGCAAATAGAATTTGCTCACTAAAATAGATTTGTAGTAGGTAGAAAAGAATGTTGACCAATTGTAATAGCTCCTCCACTTCTACTTTCTTTGAAACTTCTTTCAGAACGTGCTGACACAGAAGTGAACTTAGAAAAAACTCTTCACACTGTCCCTATAAGCACTATAGTACTTGGTGCATCTTTTAAAGTGTATTACTTGATCTTTCTAGATCTTTGTACGCCACAACTTCCACAGATGTGCACTTATTCCTTTAGAATCTTTGTTGTCCACACTGTATCCTTCTGAATCAGTCGTCCGTACCATGTTCTGTATTAGCAACAAATTGCTTTATTTTGTGAGGAAGGACTTGAGCTTTAAGATAGTTGTAAAATTTCTCAAAATTGAAGAATCTTCTCTTGCCATAAAAAAAAGTTCTCTTTTAAAAATTTTTAAAATGACTTTTGAAGTATTCAGAATAGGGTGAGGATTCTGTGATGCCTGCAGACATGAAGGAAATAGTTTTCCTTCTCTGAAGCTACCGATATCAAAAATTGGGAGGGGTCTAGGTGGGAAGCATACACACAATGCTTATGCAGATCTGAGAGGCAGGGAAATAAAGATTTCCTTCATTTTTACAGGAAGGTTTTCTACTGGAATGTGTTCCGCTAATGTGCTGCCTTTTCCAGTGAGAATTCCAGTATTTCAGTGGTCCTCTAGCATTCTGAAATTATTGTGGGGAAAAATGTTAGGAAATTATTATGCGTGTTCGAGTATAGCCTTTTTATGCCTTATTTTATTCCTGATTGTAATACCTTGTACAAGGTTAGGCTGTCAGTCTCGTTGTTATTTTACATGAAGTTTACAGACAATATTTTTTTAATATATTTGGATGTATTTTCAGAGCTTGCTGGGATACACCTCCCACAGAGTTATCCCTGAAGAATAAAAGAGACCAGTAGCTCCTTCTTACATAAATATTTGTGGAGAAGATTTCAGCAAATTTTAACTTAATGTTTTTGAAGTTTTCAGTGCTGCCAGTTAAGTTTATAGTAAATAATTCATACATTGGCTATCAGCTATATTTCTGTGCTCTGACATGTTTTTACAAATCAGATTTTTACAATCACTTAAAAAAAATTACAAAACTTTTCTCAATTGTGAAATAAATATACAATTATGGAGTGAAATTTTGATTACTTCATTCTCACACTTACTAAATTATGACACTTTACTGTGTCATTTCAGATTAATGGAATCATGATAGCTTCTCACTCCTGTTACCTGCCTTCATAATTTAAAAATTACCTATCAAAACCCAGCATCAGTTAGCTGGAGTGGAGGGGTTCTCAAATCTGTCATTCACATTAGGCAGAATGCTAGTTTTCTTGGGATGATTCTTTGTATCTTAAGTTATTTCAGTGGTTTTGTGGTAGGAAAATATGTCTACATTATGAAAAATTGCCTACTGAAAATTGAATAAAACACTTCTCTCATTCTTTATATCTAGTTGATTCTTCCTGCATTCCTTATTTATTTATCTTCTATGCTTAACTTCTGTGAGTAATGGGACACGTGGATAGCTTTGCTTGCTCTTGTCTGCTCCCCTTCTTTTGTTTCCCTTGGAAAATGTGGATCTGGTTTGTTTTACTTGCTGCATCTTCCTGCTGAGTATTTCTGTGTAGCCCCTCTGAATGTTCAAATTAGGTTTATATTGAGAATCTCTTAATCCTCCTCCATTTAAGCTGTAACACATTTTCAAAGCAAAGTCTTTCCTACCTGAGCCTTTGCAAACTATTTACATCCAATGTTAGATGTTGGCATCAAGGAAAGCAGCTTCACTTTATTTTGCAGTAACTATATAATCAATTGTTAGCTTGTGATGAAGCATGAAGTAAAAGCTTAAATCTTTTCATTTAGCTGTGCTTTTTATTCTGCTTTGCTGAATAGGTAATTGCCTGTGCATGTAGCACATCTTCCTTTCTAGTAATAGATTGCTTTTGTGCTCTTCTGCTTTGTTGTTATAAATACGTAAAATTATTTAACATGCTTTTTTTTAAATAAAAAACAGAGTCAAGACTTGAAGGTTGGCTTTCAATACCAAACAAAGGAAATATAAAGCGGCATGGCTGGAAGAAGCAGGTACAAATGGAGTTTTTTATGTTCTTCCTCAACTCCCCTGGAAAGTCTTTAAACATACAGTGAATTGGTTTTAAAGAGCACATTTAGAAGCAAACAAAATACTTGAAATAATGTAGTGTGTATACGTGACTCTAGTGAAGAAAAAATCCCCACAACAAACCCCCAGAAAATTCAAGTTCAGTTTGAAATTTCTAGTGATAACTGTGCAAATTTGAGTAGGTGAGGAAATGCTTTACAAGGGGCATCTTGGAACCACTGAGAATCCCATTTTTCCTTTGAGGATGCTGCTTTAATTCTGTTACTGAAAAAATAAGCTCTTTGTGCAGCTTGACAGTGGAGAGTAGGGATTACCACACCGAAATGGAAGAGTGCATCACAAAGCTGCCACGCGTGCTTTGAGGACATCTCCCTCTTCTTTACTTTTAGAACGGTCAGTCTCTCTTGAAAAGAACTGGTTTGCTCTCAAACTGGATCTCAGTGACTGGCCTTCCCACTCTAAACAAAGCAGTATTGTTTTGCCTCTGCAGCGGTTATGGTCCAGCTATTCAAAGCCTCGAGTGTTCAAATTGAGATGCCTGGAAGCTTAGAACCAGTTTCTGATTTTCTGGCTTTCCAGTTCCCCTCTTTGAACGTCCTTTAGTGGAACAACTTGCAAAAGTGACCATGGTTATTAGAATTCTGTGAATTTTGCAAGCAGTTTGTATGAAATAGTTTATTTCCCTGCATCTTTATTATTTATGGTCGGACACCAGTATTGGAAATGATTCAGTTTATTCATGAAACTATCAACATAACTTTCAGGTTCCTGCTGGAAGGTCCTTCTCAGAAGCTCCTGTTCACATTCACATTCTGCAAGTATTAGCAGCTGTTCCCTCAAAATTTAGAGGAGGATTTAATTCCTGTCAGAGAAGCACTGAATTATTTGTATTCGGCCTTTAGCTGAACTTCTCCTTTGAAGTACTCCATTTTCCAGTTGGCTAACATGACCTTCTTTATTCGGTTGGACTGTTTGGAGTTCCAGACCTGCCTGTTTTTCATCACCACACATCAATATCATCATCAATATCAGCCCTTCTTGGTGATGTATCTGAGTTAAAGCCCCCACCTGCTCTCTTGCGGAGAGGGAGTGTTAAACTCTGCCCTGTTTCAACCAGTGCCTGCTTGGAGTATTTTCCCAGCCCCTCAGATGAGGAGCAGTGCCAACAAGTGGCGTGTTGAGAATGCTTGCTTACCAGTCTGGAACCTGCTGCAGATACCTCAAATGCTTACCAGCTGGTTTCTGCTCTTTGCCTTTCACTTTGTTTCCCTGTTAGCAGAACAACAGGAGACCTAAAGGGCAAGATCAAGAATGTTCTTGGTGCCATATTTAAGTCAAATGCTGATTATGTTTCAATGTTCTTGACTCTTGTTGCAGAACTTATTCTCCAGGTTGCCAGGCTTTTGGCAGTGCCCAGGAACAGAAGTGGCTGTGCCTAGGCACAAGTCATGTGGCTTTATTCTGCTCTAGAGTGTCTAAAATAGTGCATCATTTTATTGTCAAAATACCTCCAGCAGCCTTTTCTGGTTGTCTTCCCAAAATGGAGATATCTTGGACAGTTACTCCATTCATACTTTCCTAGTTTGAATAATAGTTCTATTTTGAAGGAATGTGAGCTATGGATGGATGCTTCTGACACAAATTGAATTGTGCTAATAAGATTTCTTAAACTAGCTGAGGCTCAAACTTGACACGCCGTAGTGAGGGGCTGTGTTGACTGACATGTGTACCCCGTGGGCTGAACGGGACTGCATCTGAAACAGGCTGGCTTATGTAGTCAGCCTCATCAGGTGCTGCTGTTCCTAATTCTCCTGTGCTTTCCATTCTGGGCTTGGTCAGGATCTCAAATACAGGTGTGCCAAGATTAACTGAAAGGATAAGCAGAACTGCATTAGCACTGCAGCTGGATTGGTGTCTGAGTTGCTACACCTTGAGCTGCTTCATTTTCCACTCAAATGTCAGTAGCACTTATGGCTTTGGCCCATGGCCCCTAAACCACCTCGCTTTAGTGAGAAAGGGCTGAGTGTGGGAGACTCAGTCGAGCAGAAACAATTGAGTTGTACCTCAAGTGAACACTAAAATGGGTTAACCATACTTTTATCTGGAACTTCATTTCATCCCAAGTGGAGATGATAAAATATCCTTCAAAAATCACTGTAGGGCAGAACTACTGTCAGAAGACTTTCTTTTTTTGTAGGTTCCCAACAGGATATTGAATTTGTATGTAACCTTTCTTTTGTGAGCTTAAATTATTCTTTCATCAAGACTTGCATAGTGTGATAACTGAATTCCATCGCATGTGTTACAGGAGTCAGCGTAAGGCCTTGCTCTTGTCTGTGGAAGGCAGAGATGAGTATTTCAAAGACAAAGGCAGCATTATCTTTCTGTTGATCAAAGGAATTCAAGTACAGACTCCTCTTCAGTGTAGAAAAATCATAAGAAGCTCACACTATTACAACTTAGTACCAGTTCAAGTTGATCAGGCTTCCTATAAAAGAATCCTGACTGAGGGGCTGAAAAAGCCATTTAAAGTCAGGTGGAAAAACACCCTTTGTGGCTTTTATAGCCGTGTTTCAGTAGGTGGGATACTGTGCATCTCAGCTTAGCCCGCAGCCTGTGCAACGTGTTTTAAAAACACTCTTCTCTAAACTTGTTTAGGTCATATTCAGGTTTTGTCAGACTGTCCTGTGTAATGAGGATGTTCAGTTTCCTCTTGTAGAAGTAAACACCCTTTACTTAACCTGTCAGTATCTGCATCATGCAGAAACCCATTCCATTACCTACCAGTAACTGGGGTTTGAGATGAGCTGTTGTGTATTCACTCTCCTGCTTTTCTGTCCTTTCCTCTGCTTCTGGGTCCCATTACACACAAATCTGGAGCTCGATATAGACAGAGCAGTCAGTCTGCCTCTTTTTAATTCTCTAGTACCTCATAGCTTTTAGTAAGTTGTTTCTGAAACATTTGAAACTGCAGGGGAGGGAACCGCCACACTCATCACTGACCTGATGCTTATGGGCAGTTTTAGCAAAGACATTTGACTGGCAGCTCCCTGTGAAGAGCAACAGGCGGTGAATTCTACAGGCTTGAACTCACCTGGGAAGTGCTGAGGTGTTTAATCTGAACTGGCTGGTGGGTCACACAACTTTGAGTGGCATGCTTTGTTTCTTCTGTCAAGGAACAAATGTTTATAATTCTGGGTGATTGTGAGCATCACTGGAAGGCTGGCTGTGTAATTTAGGCTGAGGACAGCATCCTTGGGCGGAGAGGTGAATCCTAGCCAGCATTTTGGAATTGCATGGGAAGTGGGGCCAGCTGCCCACTCCGGCTCTAAATGTCCCAGTGCCTTCCCAGTAGCTCTTGCTTATTCCCCAGAATAAGTACTCCACTTTTTCAATGGCATGAGATAGGTGTAATATATTAATATGCAGATTTTGAGCAAGAACATTTAAAACAGTTGGGGAAAAAACTAATCAATGCATTACCAAACACTTCTGTTCTTTAAACCTCTTTACCACCCTGGAAAAAACCTATGTAGTTCCACCTGTGAAAGTGACACACAGCAAAAGTGTCCATTTGTTTTCTTCTCCTCTGCAGACCTTTCCCTTACTGTGTCTGTGTTCCTGCATTTGGAATGCATACCAGACCTGTGTTTCTGCTGATTCACTCTGGCTCTTTATTTTACTAGTCTGTTGAGTTGAAAGTGTAGGAAATAGCTGGAGCAGCAAAAATCTCTTTTAGCCTCCCACTAGTGTGCTGCAAGGTACTAGTGAGTTCTGCAGATGTCTAGAACTAGAGTTGTTGTTTACAGCTTTATCAGTATGTGATAGATTCTGTACTCCAGGAGTTTAATTTTCATCATAACACACCGGTAGCAAGGGAAACTTGTGAGTTTGTGTACTGATAGAATTGCAGAGTCATCACAAGCACTGTAGGGTGCTCCAGCTGTCAGCAGCATAGCTGCCTGCATGATGATTTCAGTAGCTCCTGATATTAGATTAAAAACCCGGATTTACTTGGGCTTTTGGTGTGCATATGAGAGTACAGAAGGATAAATGTTGCTTTTAAAATTGCAATTTTAACTTGGTTTTACCCTTTCTTTTCCTAGTATGTTGTGGTGAGCAGTAAAAAGATACTGTTCTACAACGATGAAAAGGACAAGGACCAGTCTAATCCATCCATGGTACTAGATATAGAGTAAGTGAAGCTACTGTTGGTTTTGGATATAAATTGGCAAAAGAGTATTCTGTGAGAACTGATCACAAATCTATAAGCTTGGAATCAAAACTCCATAAAGTTCAATTCCAATGTCCATTGGAAAATGTCTGTTTATTTCAAGGTTCCGATAACAGAAGAAACTACTTCTTATTTGTCCTACTACTGCTAAAAGAGAAAAAGTTAAATGCATAATAGTGTGGCACTGTCTGTAGTCGCTGGGCTGAACTTACAGACGTGAAGAGCCTGGTCTCATTATGACAGAAGGGTCAGAGACAGTGGAACCTCCATGTTTTACCTCTTTGTGATTCAGTTTAACAACTGCTTTTTTTCAGTTTCTGCAAGAGCTGCTTTCTGAAGCAGGGCATGATGGTGTGTGGGGGAGAGTTTGGGAACTGGCTGACTTTTAGGTCTTATCCTTTTGCTTCATACCTTTTTCTTGCTGTCTGATAAGGGATCTGTGTTAGAATCATAGAATGGTGTGGGTTGGCAGGGACCTTAAAGCTCATCTGGTTCCAACCCCCCTGCCATGGGCAGGGACACCTCCCACTGGAGCAGGTTGCTCAGAGCTCCATCTAACCTGGTCTTGAACACCTCCAGGGAGGGGACATCCACAGCCTTTCTGGGCAACCCCTTCCAGTGCCTCACCCACCCTCAGAGGGAGGAACTTCTTCCTTACATCTAATACAGTTGTGCCCCCTTTCAGTTTAAAGCCATTGCCCTTCATCCTGTCACTCCATGCCTTGTAAAAATCCCCTCCCCAGCTTTCTTGTAGGCCCCCTGTAGGTATTGGAAGGCTCCTGTAAGGTCTCCCTGGAGTGTTGATCAAGCCCAAAGCATGTCTGGCTTTTTCACATGGTTTCTGTTTAGTGACAATTGAATTGAACCCTTTACAAAGGAGAAAAAAAAACCCTTTACAGAGATTAAACATGAGGAAAATCGTGTCAAATATGACTGAAGCCACACTGTGATACGTGACTGACTGTGATGTTTGAACAGCTGATTGACATTAGGGGACCTTATAGAGTAGTAATTGAAAAAAGGTTTTAAAATACATGAACAGGTTTGTCAGTCACTAACAAATACAGTGGCCTTGAAGGAGTATCAAACTGGGCAAGTGCTTCAGCTGCCAGTTGCTCATAACCAGAGAGTTATTTTCTCTTTGAGCTCTTTCTTATTCTCTTCATAAACATCTGTTATGGCAACTGTTGAAAACAAGATGTTGAGATGGATGCTCTTACGGTCTTGACCCAGCATAGGATGATGGTCACTTCCATTTGAATAGCTTTTTCAACAGCTGGTGCCCCAGGCTGCCTTTTGTGATGCTCTTGCACTGAGTATCAGCTGATCACGTGATTTGGTAAGGACATGAGTAAACACCGTACTTGATACGGCTACTGCCATCCAGGGTTATCAAAAAGCTTTTCTAGCAATGTCACTTAGAGTTCCAGTGTCCCGAGGAAGAATTTGAAAGCCTTTTTCACAGGTAAATTGCCATGATGGATCATTGTAAGATAACCCTCTTTCCATGCTAGGAAATGTTTTCATCTTACTTGGGTAGGCAGGATCTATGTGGTTTATGAATTAATTCCTCAAATCCTATTGCTGCTTTGAAGTGCATCATATTGCTTGCATAAGCAAGATGCTAGACAAGATAAGAACTTCAAAGCACTTTTAACTGTTTTAAAAACATACTTAGCCTTTTAGCATTTTCTGATTTGTGTTTCTTCCAATCCAGTAAGCTGTTCCATGTCCGGCCTGTGACTCAAGGAGATGTATATAGAGCTGAAACGGAAGAAATTCCAAAAATATTCCAGGTAAAAACATGTAATCTCACTTTTGTTTAACTCTCTTGAAAAAGTTTGGTGGCTTCTTCAGAAAGTGTATAAAAATTCATAGTGCTTCAACAATAACACAGCACTGTTCTTTCCCAGATTCTCTATGCTAACGAGGGGGAATGCAGGAAGGATTTGGAAGTAGAACCAGTACAACCAGCAGAGAAGACAAATTTTCTAAATCACAAGGGCCATGAATTCATTCCAACGTTATACCACTTTCCAGCCAACTGTGAGGCCTGTGCCAAACCTCTCTGGCATGTCTTTAAACCCCCTGCTGCCCTAGAATGTCGAAGATGCCACGTGAAGTGCCACAGAGACCACTTGGATAAAAAGGAGGAATTAATTGCGCCATGCAAAGGTAAACTAACGGAATTTAGCGCTCTGTTCTCCACGCAGTTCAGCCAGGCCTGCTAAACCAGCAGAGGCAGATACAATGCTTTAGTTGAAACACTTTTCTACTCTTTTAGTTTTATGATTTTAGATATGAAAGGTGCTATTGAAATAATACTGTTACCACCACTTACAAACAGCCAGTGTAACTGCTGAGGGCCCAGCAAGTACGGGGCAGCTCCTTCTCTCCCAGGCCATTCTCCGTACTTACACAGTGGCTGCGTTGGGGCCAGCGCAGCGGCTGCTTGACCAACCTGTGCTAAGAATTTGAAGAGTGGTGCTTCAGCCACTTCGTGGGTCAGAGTAAAGGTTTCCTCCCTGCTCGTGCAAAGTGGAGCATTTGGGGCTTGTCCTCTGAGGCTCAGCCCTAAGGCACTTGCACAACTTCCCAGTTTACTAAGACCCCAGTTGGTGTAAGTTTCCTCATTCATTGAATGTTAACATTAAGAACAATCTTAATGCAGGGCAACAAATACTGAGAGGAACTAGACTCGTAATCTCCTCTGCTGTTTGCTGTCTTCCAAAAGCATGTAAACAAATCCAGTAAAAGTATCTGTCGGTGGTGTTCTTTCCAGGGCCACGTGTGGTGTCTTAATTCTTACTTTGATAACAAGTCCTAGTTTTCACTGAATCATCTTCCTCCTTTTAGTGAGTTACGATGTAACTTCGGCAAGGGATATGCTGTTACTGGCATCCTGTCAAGACGAACAGAAAAAGTGGGTGACTCATTTAGTAAAGAAGATCCCCAAGACACCACCATCTACTTTTGTTCGTGCCTCTCCTAGAACTATGTCTACAAGATCCTCAGCAAATCAGTCATTCCGAAAAGTTGTTAAAAATACTTCTGGAAAAACTAGGTGAGAAGTAAACTATAGAAAACCTATGGATCTTTTTAACTAAAAAACAATAAAATCTGTTTATAAATCCTACTTAATGTGAAACTGCAAAATAATTCCATAGTTATGACTTGAACTGCTGATCTAAATCTCTGCTCAAATCCTGAAGGAACAGACAGAATTCTGCTGCTACGGTGGTAAATTTATTGGTTCTTTGGATTTGGAAGGGTAAGGACAGCAGTGCCTGGCCTCTCCGCGTGTGAGGAACCTGGTTGCCTTTTTCCCTGTTCAAAGGCAAGGCTCAGTGGCTGTATCAGCGATGGTATTTAACTTCCCCACACTCATGGATTGACTCGTAGAGCTTATGTGAACCAGAAGTCTTCTGCAAATGGGGGTGAAATGAGAAGCTTACAATTTTTCAGTCTGTTATGACCTTTCTTTTGGTGTGAGACAGCTTAAGTATTGATTCTTTTTCCCTGCTTACTTCATTCACTGTCTTCTGTTTTTCTAAGCTATTTGTGACCCTGTGCATTAACCAGGGCAAGATTTTAAATACCCTTTTTTTAATGTTAGGTTACTGTGATAAATTTTAACCTGCATTAGCTTCCTCATGCAGTATGCAAGTCATCCCCACGTAACCCATTGGGTCAACAGTCTGAAGTGGAAAATTGTGTGTCAGGAGGGAGAGAGCCTTCCCAGCTGGCAGGGCTACTCAGAATAAATATCCTGCATGCTCTCCTTGCATGAAGTACAATAAAAGCAACCTTTTGCATGCAGAGAGACACTGGGTGTATCATGAAACATCTCTGCCTGAGGAGAGTAGGGAAAAAATGTCAAAGATACAAAAGGTGCTGATTTTCTTGTCCCCCTAATAAAGAGTAAAGCATAAGTGATTGTAGTTTTGAGATACCAATATATTCAGGGAAAGGCCCTTAAGATAATCTTACCCAGGAACATTACTTTAGGCCTCAGATGGAAAGCTGGGATAAAAACCAGTGATTCTGGGGACAGTATTGTGGTGAGACAATAATGCAATAGCATGAGAAGGACATCAGAAATCCGTGACCAGTGGTTAAGAACATGTGGCTGTGTGTGGGGCAAAGGCCATATTCACAACCACCAGGCAAAACCCAAGTTTACATTTTTCAACGCCGGCACTTAAGCAGAAGCTGTGAAGCACCGAATTGCCTTGCGTTTGTGGGGAGACTTCATGGGAAGGGGGAAGTTTGTCCTTAGTCTTCGCTATACAGATCTGTTGAAACCAAGGGCAGGTGCAGTGGAAAAGCACAGTAATAAATGTCAGCCAAGAATGACTAAAAATCAGTGTGCTTACTAAGTATTCCCATCTTCAGTATTGTAACAGACTCCTTTCAGGGGTAACAGCAAATTCAGGTCGTGTTTATGTACTTGCCTGGTGTGTACTCGTACAACAGAACCTTGTTAAACTGCCTACAAACTGTCTACTTCCCCCAGCTTTTATAACAGCTGGTTTCTTCTACCAGCTCTTATAAAGCTTGACAGTGCTTCCACACTCTCCTCCTCAGTCCTCAATTTTCCAAGCTCTCCTGAAAATGGAGGTGATGATAAAATGTGACCCTTCGTGGGCTTTAGCCAGATCTCTGAAGACTTTTGGGTGAAATTGCATCCACTGCTTTTAAGATACGTGTCATTAATAACTGCTGCTGAACATCATCTTTATTTACACAAGACTGTTGAAGGACTTCAGTGGTTGAGAAAAATAGGAAGTGCTTTTGTGTATCATATGATACATTTATCTCAACACCAGTCAGGATTCTAGAAAGTAGTTACTAAAGACAGCGCTTATTAAACAGGCAGATAAAGGTAACTGGTGATAACTGCTTAAACAGCTCTGGTACATATCAGCAAGATTTTTCAGGGAGTCTCGGACTGCTTAAGACTGGAATTAAAAAATAGATGTTGATACTTAAAAAGATTGGGTGGAATGCCCTTGATACTGAATGGCAATCCTACCATGAAGTCTGGAGAAAACCCCAACAGAACTGATAATGTGAAATTCATTAGTATAGTTCTAAAAGCTTTTCAGATGTCAACTGCAATAATGCCAAGTCAGCATTGCTTACCAAAAAAAGAGGTCGAATTAACTGACAGTTTTGCTGAGGTGGCATTCTTGGACAGTTAAAAACCTAAAAAACAAAACAACTCTCTTATGGTAACAATTCTGTTTTCTTAATTGATTCATTCTTTTTCACTCTGCCTTAGCAGAGTGCCAGTTTGGGGCTGCCTTTAGCAAGAACACGTTTGCAGCTAAATCTCTTACAGAATGAACAGACTGACAGAAGTCAGAATTTAGTGAGGCTCTTAAAGGAATGGGTGGGGGGAGATCAGTTATTCAGATGACTTCTGTTATTAATTCTAGTGGCAGTGGAAGTGCTAGCAAATCATGGAAATAACCAAGCAGGGAAGGGGAGCTTTTCTAAAAATGCAAAACACCATTTTTAAAACTTCTTTTTTTTTTTTAACCCAGAGCCTAATAGCTCCAGCACCAGAAGGAGAGCTGCACCTTCTTGTACTTCATCTCGTGTCAGCTCATGCTTCACATGTTACCACAGCCAATCAATCTATATTCCAGTAATAGTTAATAATTTATTAAACACTAATGAATCTTTTCACTAAAGAAAAGCAAAAAAACTCAAAGCATAACAAGACAATCCCAGTCCCACAGAAGGAAAGCATGTGGCTTTCTGTTGGGTTGGGAAGTTGCCATGGTTCATGGAAGAGTGCAGAAAGCACCAGGTCTGAGGAATGGAAGGCAGGGTGAAGGTGCCTTGCCCTAGGTAAGGATCAGAGCAGCTGTTCAGGATACTGCAGCCTTGCCTTTCTCTCTCTCTCTCTCTGACAACACCTTTCTTCATCACCTGGTGGGATCCTCCAAGTTCTTGGGAAGACAGAAAAGCTCTTTTCTGGCAATTCAGAAGCTAATACCCATCTGGTTTCCCTAATTCCTGAATTTCTCTAACAGGTGGGGATGTGAATCAGTTAACGCTTCTGTTACTCTTCTAGACTGGCCTCAAATTGGTCAGTGAGTTGGATGGCAACTGGCATTGACCGTGGAGATCTTGATGTTCAGTAGTGATGTAGCTTCTTAGAACATACACTTGACAGCAAGCTCTGTTTTGGTGCTGCCTTTTGTAGGCAGTGAGCAGGGAGGAAGAGGCATATTGACCCCCACCCCTGCGGAGAGGCATGGGCCCAGGTGTCTGCGTCCTGCCAGCCCCAGCCTGTGTGCGGTGGGGAGGCTGAGGGGGAGTCCCCACCCCTTCCTGATGCCTCAGGAGCTGTGGCACTGTCCCCAGCAGCTGCCGCTGGCTTGACTGGAATGCAGTGGGGCTTGTGTGGCACCTGCAGAGCAATGTGAGCAAATAATGAAAGCATTCAGAGTTACTCTGAGCAAATCCCCATCAGAAAAGGGTCAGACAGGAGTCAGAGTAACCAGTTATTTTGTGACTTTGTCAGACAAGTTTGATGTTGGTTGTGTCTGAGGCAGTTCCTGCTGTGATGCAGCATGGCCAGGACTAGATACCACTCCGTGTCCCATCCTGTATGCTTGGAAAGAGGCGGCATTGGATTTACTTTAGGAAAATTCACCCAACGTACCAGGTGTTTAAATGTAGGTTATTAAATAACATTTACAGGGGGTCTTATACTGGACACTTAACTGGGGGTTGCAAAGTAGCTGAGTGAGTCTGACATCCTGTTGCTACTGCAAGGGGAGGGTTTTCTCTCTCTCCTTCCCTGCTCTTCTGTCAGTGGATCCTGACAAAGTGCTTGAAGTGATCCATTTTGGACCCTTCCATGAAGGTCCACAATTTAATTTCCTAACTGTCAAAAAAAATGTGGACTGCCTGTGAGCTAATGAGTGGAATCAGCCCCTTGAGAAGTGCAGCGATTGCCAAAGCTGAGGACAGGTAAGTAGGAGAGTGCTCCCCTGGGGTCAGGAAGGTGATGAAGTGGAGGAGCAGCGGGCCCTTTTCAGGAAGCTGTGACTTGTACACTGGCCTCTCTGGACTCACTGCACCCTGCAGTTCTCATCCGCTCCTCTTTGCCTAGATGTGGCAGTAAGAGAAAAAGTGATTTTATGGGGTGTACACGTTCAGTTTTTACTAAATGTCTGAAAATGGGTCTCTTGTCAGACAGTACAGCAGAACTTAGAGTCATAGAACCACAGAACGTTAGGGGTTGGAAGGGACCTCTGGAGATCATCGGGTCCAACCCCCCTGCCAGAGCAGGGTCACCCAGGGCAGCCCACACAGGAACAGATCCAGGTGGGGCTGGAAAGTCTC